>DWUN01000490.1:0-22365 GCA_018249975.1 Passova gellias
CATAAATCTTCGATGGTGATTCGAAATTTTAGGACGAAGAAAATGTCTCTTTACAGAATTTGCGGTGACATACTCAGTTTCCACCTGCGTCATAACAGGTTTATTAACATCGGATGCAAGCAAACGGCGCGAGAATTTAAACGACTGCACAGTGCGCTGTGTAGTGTGCTTAAGCAATTCGCTCACGTGCGCTCGGCTACAGAGTAACTTTTATTCAGCATTGCAGTCAGTTTCTTAGAAAAAATCAACTATTCACCTGCTACGTTACCGCACCAGTAAATAGACGATTTCCAATTTATGCTTTTTCACAGTTTTTTACCGTAAATACTTGAAATACCACTTATCCTGATTTTTTTTGCTGAGCATTACTAATTACATTTAACTCTATTTTACTCCATCCGACCTGACTCAAAATGACTCAACTCACAGATACCAATGTTGGTCTTTTTAATGTACCGAATCGAGCCAGTCTTATGAGATCTCAATTAGAATCTGTAGCAAAGCTAATAAAATACAGTACTTTACTCATTCAACTCGACAATTACCTTTTTTAATACTGCTGTAATGTTACGTAGATAATATAGGTATTGATATAACAAAACCTGTACTAACTTGTATTTTAATGAATCCAATTTTAATGCAACGTAAAAAGTATTTCATTTAAAGAAAAAATATAAATATCTAATCGTACTATTCAACATTTAATTTCACCTAAATATGCAAACAACCATAGGCCGTTGTGGGCTAAAAATAATACAAGCACGGTAACAATTATGTGACATTACAGCGGCTTGCAATGGCCCTCTGCAGCCGTTACTAAGCGCGGTGCACATTTGTACAATCTGCAACACATTTAGCGTTACGACCAGCAACGATACACATTCAACTGAAACTTAGATACAGGCGTTGATCAATCATTTAAACTAAATAATAGCAATAAAAGAATCACCCAATGAACCACAAAATTATTTATTTCATCGTATTCATGAATTGAAGAAGTAATTATAATTATATTGCGCTCGTTAAACTTTATTGGAACCGTTCCAGGTGGTTTAAAAGTATTTAAATAAAAATATTGTCCACTAACCCATATCATTACCATCTTGCAACGGCGTTGAGTAAGGTCTAAGTTTCTCTCCAATGCCCAGCAGTGGACGGGTAATACGACGCAGGAATATAAGAACTATCGCATAAGCTTATTTATTTTAAACAATATGTGTAAAATAAGTAGATTCTTCTTCGCCCTTCCCTGTTCACAATTTATTTAAGGTAGGCGCATTATTCATAATGCATTTAAATGCGGCGGGAGTTTTACGACGAGCCGCCTGATATCAACCCTCTTTGGAAGGGCTGTTAAGGGCGCAAAATTATTACTCGTATCCTTATTGCATTGTTAGATAGGAATACACTTTATACGTTAAATATGAAGGCTTAGCTATATACTAAACTAGAGAACTTAATATTAAATTAGAGCCTACTAAAATATTTTTGGACAATGATATTAAGTATTGACCTTAAGTCCGACTTTTGTCTGAGCAAGCAAAGTGCTTACAAAACGAACGGAAAATTTTAAAACAAAATATTCATCCTCAAAAGAACAAAATTCTCGCCGAAAGATAAAAGTAGCGAAAATCCGGATGCATATATTTCTTTCCTCGGCACTGTACATATACGTCGGAATAAATTCACGATATTATTTTTCAAGGCACAAACATTTGGCGCAGAAACTAAAAAGCCCTATTCCAAAGTGTGATCGTACTTCAAACTGCTCTACGCGGTATAAGTCTGAACTGTCTCAGCCTATGATATATTGTACGGACTGTTAAGTGGCATGCAAAATGTATTTATACTTTGTACTTCCTTACGTCGTTATGGCGTGCTGCCAAGTAAAACAATCTTCCGCTGGGCGACGATAACAGCAGTCGCTATGATTTTATTACGTGACATCGTCGTAAAAATTAAATGAACTACACTTAAGCATATCTTAAAGCGCGTAAATTCATTAAGAAAAACAATCAATGAACAAAACTTTTGAAGACCATTTTAACGAAATAGCTCGTTTAGCCTGTTTGTTTTTTATTTAATTACTATTAAAACCACCGAATTAATTTGCCTTTGCAGTCTCTAAACATATAAAGATAGCCCAATAGATCAAATTTAAGATATTGATACGAAGGTATTGAGATTAGTTTCGGCGTCCATACATTTAAGTATTGTTAAGGTCGGCACACATGATGGTCGCTCCGTGCCGCTATCATGATAGTGCAATGCGCTGAATCCCGCCAAATATGTGCGTTAGTACACGAACATTTACAAGTTCCAAAATGCATTGAAACAACAACAACAACATAAAATCATGCCAATTTCCCAACGGGGTAGGCAGAATGCACCGAGAATGCATTGGGATGCGCATAATTCTTTAAAATTAAAATAAATAAAAAAAAGAGATTAAAATAATCCTTATGTACATCCTCGTATATACATAATAGATATATATATATTCAACTTAATACCGTAGTGCTAAATTTCAATGTTTTTATTATTTTAATACATTTGTTTCTGGATGGATTTCTTTCAGTATGGATGTCGCAACTTACTGACACCAGAAACTAACAGTTTCCCATCCGCTAACCAACATCAATAAGACCACTTAGTGACAGCATCATGAAGAGTTGGAAGATTCATATAAAATAAATTGCTTCCCAGTCGATATTAGGGGTGGGTCAATGAGGCGTGACGTTGACGAGGGTGTTCGTTCAGCATCGGACAATATGCAAGAAAAACCGTCTTGAACCTTGTTTGACATGACGCGATTCAGGTGAATACCGTGCAATCGAGCCCTTACTCTTTTTAAGCATTTCCTTATGTCCGTGGGACGTGATTCTTAGAAATTTTCTGGTAAAATTTCATGAGTATCCTGATATAAAAAGTAATACGTTAGTGCTGTACAGCGTCTATTGAATATTTAATAATATATATATTTTTAGGTAATATCAATACAGGCTATTCTATTTCAATAAATTTTCTAAATTTCCTTTGAACGATTGAAAAATATAATATTATATATGGTGCTTTAACAATTTTTAGAACAGCTAAGGTTTCTAATAAACGTCTGAAATAAGTCTAAAATGAAAATGATACTTCCGATCACGAGCCGCATAATTAGAACAATTACAGAATAGACGTTCATTGAATTTAAAGAGTGCAGAAAAATTACTTTTAAGCATACAGCATATCTTTATAATATTTCTGATGTTAAAGATAAAGCGAACTCCAAGTTTGCAATAGCTTCGAAAATGCTGCACGTAGCAATACCAAAAAGTGACTGGTGCAGTTCAATATGAAATTCGCAGATAATACGTCGTGACATTGACGAGGGTTGAAAGCGTGTCCAGGCGGAAAAATATACGCTGCACCTCGTTTTATCAGTTATCATAACATTGAGAATTTTTCTCCCTTCGCTGCTAGTTCAATGCAATAACTATATTGAATTTAAATTATCGCTAGACGGTGCTGTGAATGGACTAAAAAAAATGTTTTTTCGCTTTGTGTCCTGGAGTTTAGTCAATGAAGGTAATAAAGGTCTTTTGTGTTTCTTGGATCGAATGCATAATAACTAGTTCCATTTAAACGTAGACTTCATTTCTTATTATCATTTCTACTATTCCTATGAGAGAGATATTCAAAAAATGCAAAATGAAACGGCAAAAATGCTTAGATATTTTAGTGTTCTAATGCAAAAATAAGATTTAGCCAACGACTGGCGGATTTTATTTGCCTCTCAACTATCCTTTACTTTGAACAGAAAGCGCAACTTTTGTCTATATAGGAGAGCTCAGGATTTTCATTAAAACCTTCTTTACAGTACCTTACATAAAAGAGCAATTTTTCCCAGTAGGAAAATCTCGATGCAGCCGCATTAACGCTTTTATTTGCTTTGTTACTCGAAAAAACTTATTATTCCACTTCTCTCACCCGGGGAATTACATTATTCTCTCCGTGTTCTATTTATAGAAACCATTTCAATACGCTAGTATTGGGTTAGTTCTATCAGACGCATTTATTCCTAGTTTTCAAATACTGAGTAATGAAACGGGGGAAAGAAAACCGATACGAAGTAACAAACAACTGTCTTAAAATAAGTGTAATACAAATACAACAAATACATACTACCATTTGTAACAATACATACTAGAATACCATTTCGAATCTAAAAATACTGTTACCTATTTCCACGCTTATAAGGTATACAAAGTTAAAAATAATTTCCAAAATAGGTACACATACAAAACATTTCAATATTTTATTGATCAACCTCCAAGGACCGAGCATTTTAGCACAATTTTTTCCTATTTTGAAATTTGTTAATGACTTGTAAACCTTAAATAAAAATTCCCGACGTCCCACCATAATGACAATATGCGAACATTACCCTTAATAGTTCTTGTATAAAACATGCCACTGCGGCTCTGGTTCCTGGAACACCAAAGTCGTTGCACTGCACCCCATGCATCGACCCGAATTAATAAATAAAAGCGGACTTTCCCATCATTTGTCATATTTGTACACCGTAAAAACCCGACCATTTGAATCATTTGTTTAGATTTCCTAATTGGTTTCTACCGAGTTCATCGAAAGGAAACTTATGGAAATTTGCAATATGTTTATCATCAGCATTTAGCATCAAGAATTTTTGTATACGAGGAGTGTTAGCTAAGAAGCATAGGAGGAAAATAACTTTGTTCGAGTTTGTGTTGTTAGATCATCGTGTATGTCATTCTCTAAGCTAGAATCCTTCAGACCTGACTACTGCTGCCTTTCAGTATAAAGCATATTGCGATTACTATTATACTGTAAGGTATATCACGAGAGATAAAAAAAAGTCTTACAATACCACGAAAACTTCCAAACTTCCAAAAACAATGAAGGAAATTACAAACATTGTATTAAACTTAAAACGTAATAGTAAGATACAATAAGGCTATAGAGTTTAATTCGATACACAAGTAACAAAACGAGTAATCGAATTTTAATTAGACAAATCGGCGGGGACAAACATTTGCCCAGGAAACAAATATTGCTCCGGTCTGGGTGTAGCCGGCGTATATTGATAGTACACAAACATATCGACGTATACGCGCACATATTGCGGGGTATTTCTACTTTGGCCTCATATTTTTGTTTCACTAAAAAAACAATGTTGACAGAAACCTCCTTTACACTTTCATTGTGGCTTTTTGCTGTGTTTGTACTCGGCTGTGAATAATTAAACGCAATCAACAACAGTAAATAATTATTTATTTCAATTTTCGTTTCAAACATTTCAAAGTCACTCAAAATTTGTGTCAAATATTTCAATTATTTTTTACAGAAACGTCATTCGGCTTTCAAACATAGGTGACATATTAACGTACCTATAAGCATAATTTAGGTTGTTTAGAATTTTACAAGTGCCGAATGAATATCTACCTGTTAATTCCTCTTATTATCCCCGTATCCCGTTTTACATATACTTTGTTTTAATGTGTATTTAAATAATAGGGCTTTGAATCTAGTAACATTTTCAAGATAAAAATCAATGGTGAAGCTCCGATAGCATAAAAAAAAATATAATAATGAATAACGGTATTTTCTAGTGCAACATAGTACTGAAGTCAAATAATCGTAAACAATGATAAAGTAGGTAGCACATCGGAAAGTAATACGGTGCCTGCTGGAAAATCTGAGAAGCGTTACGCAGAGACAAATGTCTTTGAGACGACATTAACATAATCCGGGTGTGCGGGAAACAAAGGAAGTGACGTGAGTCACAAGAAATGGTGGCTGAGCGGCTTCCGGTCTATGCAAGTTGAAACTGAGTGTAGGAGTATCTCGTAAATTGATGTAGTCCATCAACGCTGAAATCTGATAACCTCTAATATAATGTACATTTTTGTATGTTTTCTGACAGCAATATATGAATCTTTCCGCCGGTATAATCTTATTCTCGGCATTTTTATGCGGTCGAAACCACTCACATTTTTCAGGATAGGGAATCGGTTCTGTAGGTTTATTGCAATAAATGAATTAATTTCGCTGCCATTTTGCAAACGATACATCTACTTAATTTATATTAGGGACCGTGAGCGTGAAATTTACGAAATTATTAACTGGCCTGACACCTATCATTTATAAATCTTTTGTCCACCTTTAATAACATCTGTATTTATATCCAAAGTTAAATTCCTTATAGTCGTAAGATTATCTTTTCTTGTGTGGACTGAGTTGACACACCAAATATCTATGGATCTGTACCACATTCTTCAGATAACTACACGACTCACTCAATAAATAACAATTACACTTAATACAACCCTAATGCCATATGCAACTAATACTACAAAATCATTTCATTATTTACAAGAGTCGGGAGGCTAACATTAACTTTGTTTCCCTAACAATAAAATCAATCCGACACTTATTAACTGAGACGTGTAAGTTTGTCGGGGTATGCCAACCGCGCGGTTACCGAACAACACTTAACAAGTTTTGTCATTAAAATTTCTCACACGATTCTGCGATAACAAGACGTCACTCGGCGATAATTGTGCGCGTCAATAAGTGGCGGCGAGTGACTTGGACGCGCGCCAGGCGCAACAAAGCTTTATGCACTTGCAAATGCGCGCACTTGTCTTAATGATACACGGTTTTTTGGGAGTGGATGGCGCAAATCGAAAAGAAGATCGCGATAGTACCATTGACTGCGCATACAGTTAGTTACTTGGTTTTAGTAACTGTAACTGGCTTTGATTGTTGCTGTGATCTATCATACATACATATAAGCCAGAAATATTTCATTGTTTGAAGTTTTAAAGAAGAATTCGAAGTCTTAAAGAAGTTATGGCTGGAAATCTTCCAGCGTTAAGTATCTTTTCTTAGAGTAATTAAGCCGTCTATAACTATGCCTAAAACTGACAGAAACAACTGTTAACAAGAAGAAGAGTAAAGTTACCACGTTAACGCCCACTAGACGTCAAAGTAACTTACGAACTCAACTCACATCTATATTACTATTAGATCAAAATAATTCACAATTTACCAGTTAATGCAAAAAAGTATACACCCCCATCAATTATTATGTAAAGGAATTTTAATTAAACGCCCGCTATTTAGCTAGAGATCGCTTCTAAGAATCCTAACACAAGCCATTTAAAACACGCAGATCTCCATATGGAATTCACCGGTCTCTCCGACCGCGGCGTCCTAACTTCTAAAATAATTTCATTTATGTGATCCGGACTGGCATTGTAGTGAATGCTGACTTATTATTGTAGATATCCATCTATAAGGCTATCTAGCCCAGCAAGCCTAAACTACTTTCTTATTGATACAGACTTTCCAAATTTCGAGAACCCGAGATTAATTAAATTTAATCACCAGCTAAGAACTATCTCATCATCTATTTTTCTAAAAACATATAAAATAAAATCTTAAAAGCTTTAAATCCAACTGAATTCTTGCTTTCTAGCTTGACCCTAAGAACTTACGAGGAAGTGCGGACATCAATCTTGATCACAATTCACGAGACTTCTGTTCGACGAGTTTATTTAATTTAGCTCTTTCGTAGTGTATACGAACACACACATACACACACATTTTATTCTTCTATTTTAAACGGCACGAAGAATTAAGTTTATTTCGGAAATATCTAAAAAAACCTGAAAGCACTTGAAGCACTTTTGTAATAATATTTCTTTCAGAATAGTCTATTTACATTTTATCTTTAATGTAATCAAGATATTAATAGTAAAGCTACTGTTGACGTATCCATATAAAATAGGTGACAAAAATGTATAATAAGTAACAAATGATCTCCTCTCTAATTAAGAAGGTTTATGGTCATGATTTACGGAACATTGTCAATAATTCTAAGGTGCGTAAGTCTGTTCAGGAAGTTTTCTCTTCGCAATTATAAGTGACATCTTATCCTATAATGGCATGTAACCAAGTATGGTTCGAAGCGTTTCCCACAGTTCGTACCCCAGTACTCTGAAGTGCAAGGCTGAAAACAAAACTACTAGGCTTTTCCACAACTGCTGCTTTTTTAACACAGATTACCTAAATGACTCTTTCAACTCACATAAGATCCGCGACACCCAAGTCCGAAAATGTGGATATGAATGGAAAGTGTGTTCAGCGCAAAAATGATTTAATTAGCAGCTTTAATCTATTCAAAAGCGCCCACGTTCAACAAGTAGCTCTCAGTTTCAAAATCCCCAATACTTTTATGTGGAGCCGTCGTACAAAGTAATGAAGTGGGATTTTCCTGGAAAAGGAGATTACTTTTTTTACATCGGGGCGTCAAAGAGTGGCGATCTACTTGAAGATTTTTCTTTCCGCCGATGGTATCTGAATGCTGCACCACAATGCGCCGGGTTCAAAAGAGCTTGATGAATTCCAGCCCTTTGTTTCCGCTCGCTCTGTCTCAACGAGGCATTGCTTTTTAATTTAGACCATTTCGCATCCTCTTTTTATTCTGGTAATAAATCTGGATATCTAGTGGCTTTCTGTGTTAATTTTTCGGTATATTTTGATGTTAATATTGTGAAATCATAGATAAAAGATCATGTTTCCATAAGAGTTTATTTAATACGCGACAACTCTTGTATGAGATTAAAATTTTCCTAACCATATACAGATATTGGTTTGTCATTAGAAATTATATGTATATGTGTTTGTATATTTAAATAACTTTAATATAAGCCACAGACCCGTAGACTTTTTCGAGTTATGACGTAACACACAGCGCATCTATGATCCTGGATTTTGTTACTTCGCCACTCCACTTCTTAATACTGTAATTAGATATGACCAAATGTCACAGTTTATGTATAATTTTTAACTTAAACTAAAATCTTCAATAACAAACAAATACAATCAATACGATTTTCCAGTAGAACATTTGCCATTTTATAACAATGCTTAAACAAAAATTACAGAATAGCACGTAGGAAGTGTAGAGAAAGAAATAGCTGTCTTAACAAACTGAAAGCGGAAAATTCCCATACTCACTCTACAAAAGAAGGGATTCAAATGAACTTTTATAAAGCGTTTCGACGAATCCATCTATCTCTATCACAAACCACGGGAGAATACACTTGATAGAGCGCATATAGGTAACGAGTGTAACAACTCGTACGTACGTGCTTTTAACCGAATGTATTGCTCTATATTTACGTATTATTATGTAGAGCTCAAGGTTTAGTTTTAACTATTTTTGACACATTTACCTGTTTGTAATACAGATAGAGAAACAAATGAATTTATATTATGTGATAATTATTATATAATAGCACATAAGAGATAATGATACCAAGTTTCCAGCAATTAAAAGAAACTATTCTACTCATTTAAAAAATTTCCTCAAAAATAGTCTACTTATACTTTTTTCCTTTTTCTAAGGATCTTATAAACGTTCGTTAATGTTTATTTTTTGTAACTGTATGCTATATTATGATTATTTGAACTACCCTAAACAGATTAACGATTAATATTCCATTAAATTTTTAAATCATAACCTAGTTAGTCATGTATATGATATTTAGTTACCGTATCGCAGCCATTAATAAATTATGCATTCTCAATTATACTGGGTAATTTATTACTGGCGTTCCACATTGTCTAATGAACTAGCAATATGGGATCAAGATGTAGAGATCAATACGTATTATAACAATAATTGTTTTATAGCCTCGTATTTACAGTCGAGTACATAACTATATAGAGTTAATTAAGAGTATTAAAACAATGTCAGTAACTGCTGGCTGATGCATCCTCCCACGCATTAGATCAGCTCAAAGCAGATAGTCAACTTTTATTATAATAACAGTAATAGAAATTCCTTTGTACTTTGTACTTCCATAGAGTTCTATGAGCATTTCATGCTATTTTTAATTCTCGTTAGCGTATACATGAATAATTAAATACATTGTATTCATGAATGCTCTCAAGTTATATTTAGGGCCGGTGCATTGTTCCTCTTTTCTTCACCAGACTCGAAATATGATGGAGAGAAACAAAATATTCATAGATAAAACTCTCAAGCCGTGTTTATATATGTATAAGAGTGTTATATCCTTATGTATTTTATAATATACATTCATAACTAAATTCAAAGTAATCTGTGAACCTTGTTATCAAACTACCCCAAAAATAAATTATCACTATTCACTATTTTC
The DNA here is from genome assembly GCA_018249975.1 of Passova gellias. Taxonomy (NCBI): domain Eukaryota; kingdom Metazoa; phylum Arthropoda; class Insecta; order Lepidoptera; family Hesperiidae; genus Passova; species Passova gellias. The sequence continues at coordinate 10,218 of DWUN01000490.1, forward strand.
TATGAAATGTATTTTTAAAGGTATTATATACTATCTTAGTTTCGCACCACAGCCTTTTCTTATACAGCAAATTGGGGTTAAACCTCTAACAGCTATTAGGTTCTCAATTTCTCGTTCAAAAAGTAGCGCAAATCTTTTAGGAACACTGAATGTTTATTTTTGCTGCAAGAGTGATCCTAAAGTTTAAAACTGATTAACTAATTAACCGTTTTCATTAAAGTATCAAAACTGATGTAATTATAACGAGTAATTAAAAGCGACATACTTTTATAGCATCTTTTTAATTCATAGATAAGCGGTTGTCACCTGCTGTTGCGGAAATGGATAAATCGTTTTCAATATGACTCCGCGGAAAAATGCTTTAGCATCTGAAATGTCCGTTGTGTTATTTATCACATATAAGCCGATAACGATTGCTTGATTTTGACCGAAAAACCGAAAATATTCGAGTTCTTTATATATCGTTTACCTGACGCCCATATTTCTTACAATCTGGTCCGCTTCACACGTATCTTAGTACATCAGACGAGGTCGACGCGGCAAGTACGGGAGTATAAGCAATCTATAAAACATATCATGCATGTAATTATTATCAGCGTCTCGTCCTCATTCTTATTATGTGTAGAGCTTCCAATATTTTTTTATTTAACAAAACATCGAATACAACGGTCATAAAAGAACGAGCGAACGAACCATGTGAAATAATGCTATAAAGTTGTCTATTTAAAGTTACAGTGCACCGTTCACCAGCAGTGTTTCTGGTACGTACGACCCATTAAAAGCCTATATACGCAAATAAAACTCTCATGCACGGAAATAAAGCGGCGATCGTAAAACTCAGTGCACTCAGTTTGCGGTCGCCGATAAATTTATTTAAAAGCTTTGACAGATTATTAAAAAAATATTATGCCACTTTGTAGTACTTGCATGTACATTTACGTGTGTGACTATTGGTTTTGTTTTAATTATCGTTGTAAAACGTAATTACTTTATTATCTGCTAATGCGATGGCAAAATAATATTCTGTATTCGACGGCGAAGGCAGCTTCTATTTGTAACTAAACTTGTTGTTTGCATTGTTGTGTGCTGGTTTGTGGGGGATTGTAGGTAAACACAATGAACTTGAAGCGCCTAAACTTACCCCCAGACTACGACAATGTCTGTGACATGAACATGATGACCAAATTGATACCTTCCTCTATAGTAGGGCAGTGTGTAATAGTGTTAACTGTAAGATGATAGATATCAGGAGTTGTATACGGCGGTGTGGAACACCGTAAAAATTTTTCTTACGAACAAACATTTCTCTTTCTTAATCTCTTTTTGCATGACATGTCTGACTTCGTTTGGATGAATGTCTTATAATAAATATTATCTTGTTGGAAATGTTATATGAAAAATCTATCCAACTTTGCTATGTATAAAAGCAATTAGTTTGTCGAAATTTGTTATTTGACTACAAGATTCTAAATACACTTTACTATCAAATAACACGCTGGGCTCTACTCTAAGTATACGTTTCAATTACTTTAATTGAAGGTTACTCGAACTTCGGAGATAGATGATTTAATCTCAAAGTTTAATCGTTAAAGAATGTTACAAACACTTGAGCTGACATCGTATAAAGGCACGACCTAATAAAATATTCTTAATTGTTATAAAGAAGAAAATCGATAAAATAGCAATATTTTTTTATAATCAACATAGATGCATCAGTCGAGTACCACTGTAGCCAAGATAATTAATATAAGATATTGTCGATCGATTATCATAGATCCAGCGGCTGCTGCTTTAAAGTCAAACACAAGATAGACATACTGCTAACAGTGTGCTTAATTAATCGATTTACTTATATTCGTATGTGCACGTATCGAATATTTTATCCAACTACTTGTGTAAGTTACCAAATCATCAAAAAAAATATTTAAAAAAACAGCGTATATTTATTAATCACCGAAACATTTTTTTATGACAGACGTGTGCGTACTCTGTATGAAAAATACTCATTGCTATTAATATTTCACAGAAAATATGACTTCAATGAAAGAGTCGTATTGGATATTCTTATTTACTGTATCCTAGTGTCTATTGTTATCTACTGTAGTATCCTATTGCCACTGGACCTTCTTTACTGTATTTTATTATATCTATCTGTGTAAGAAGGGACAGCCAGCAAGCAGTGGCGAAAAATGTATAACATCATTTTAAATTTCACTTTTACACTGTAGTTTAAAACTATATTAGTCACATGTTGACTCACGTGTGTTTACCGCGGGCGATCGAACTTAGAAAAGTATCTATTAATGGAATTGACTTCTCTTCAGTGTATTTTTATGTTAATGTTGTAATGAATTCAATAGAGGTTTAAAGTTGATTGATTTAACTTTTCTCGGCATTGTATTATTTTAATTTTTTAACTCGTATTTAATAGAACTTATTATTAAAAGAACTTATAGTGTATTGCGAAGAATATATGTAGGTATTTAGTATAGTATAAATGTAAAGAGTAATGAAATAAAATATTACATGATGAAATGCGTTTTTTTAATTGTATGCGAAACTCAATAATTTACGAAAGGTTAATATAATAATGTTCAATTAATAAAGTGTGTAACCAAGTTATACGAGTGAAAAATGTCCCGTCACAAAATAAAGCGAATAACAAAAAATAAATTTGTAACCAATTATCGCACTGACTGCGGATCTGCGGATCCACCATTTCATCACAGAACAATTTAAAGTCACATCGTCTTGCTTAAGATGCATTGGCTCATTCGAAACACTGGATTTAAGGTTGGATCGGAGACCGGCATCACCAGTAAATGTAGCAATTCGTAGGCGACTCGTCCCACAACAGGCATTAGCACTAAATGACATCGACGAAAAATCTTCGCGAAGGCCAGATAAATATAGGGGAATAAAAAAGGTTTACCACTTTTTATTTCGGTTCTATGATGTAGAAATGGAACTGCTAAGAAAGTTTTTGGTTTCATTACATTACATACTTGTTACAATCTATTTGATTTATAGCACTTTATTATAACTGTGATTCTCATATTATAATAAAGTATTTTTAAATAGTATAATTAAAGTTATTTTAATATTCACCTTATCGAAATTTATCATGTGTATACAAGTCAAGTGTATACCCAGACATATTTTTTATGACAGACAATGAGAAGTAAATTATAATAGGTATGAATAGGTAAGCACCGGTCCAGCAGTAGACCAACAAAAGGGTAGGAAAAAAAAATGAATAAGGAAGCACTTGTAAATAATTCAACTGAAATCAACCAGTAAGATAGTTGAGTCTTTTCTTTCTCAATCATCTTTCAGTCCAAACTGTATGCATGAAAATGTAAATGAAATAAAAAAAAAATCAGGTAGGCAATGGTATTAAGTCACGGCTTTTTAATTTGAATCCTTACTATCGCCATGTCTAGGTAATTACATGTCTGTGGCTTTGACGCACTCCCTCTCTTAATAGATAACTCTTATAGGAATTTCAGTCTAATTATTCCGTATGACATTATCTATCTTGCAAAGCGATGTACATATACATATATGTGTGTGAGTGGTTGTGTGTGTGGAGAAGTATATCTTTTTTACATAGAAAGTGGAAGTTAGAATAAACTTAATGTATACTACATATTCCTTTACATTTACATTTACATTTACGTACATATTATTCAGAAAACAACAAAGAGTGAATATTTTGGAAAAAAGAAAACAAATTGGTATATTTTTAAATTCCCTTATTTTAAATTTGTAGACGAAACACGTCGGGTTTGCACTTGGCACTCGGTGCTTTCTACCTACCCTGTTAGGAACCCGGAGTGATGTTATGTAATGTATTTAAAATTTGTAATACAAAGAAGAAAAGTTACATACTACATGAATTAAATGAGCAAACTGTAATCACATAGACGTTCTCCAGGACCGCTTTATGCCTATTAAGGGCGTCCTAATAAATTACGACCTGGGCATTTGCCAGACCTGTTCCTGTTCTAAGATGTTACCGCTGTAATGGAAGCTAAGTGCAAACAATCTGTGTCCCAACAACACATAAATTAAATAAGCAAATGAATTCAAAGTGCTCGCATCCGGTTAGGTACTATTCGCAAACGATATGTAAAGTTAAACAATACGACCTTGTCCTTTGTATAGACGAGCGATCGTCATGGCGTGTGTCCGTGCGTCAGAGGGCATCTCATTAAGCTTTGTCGAAGGCCTTGCACGGCGTTTAATAACTCCCAATGTATGGGTAACGGACTTTTAACACGTCCACCTGTAGAGAAAACTGTAGAGTTCATTGCACTCTGTAAATACGTTCCCAATAAAATATTCAGCTCATTATTTGTGAAACCTGATACAATTTTCCAGCATCACCAAGGGTTGACTGGCAGAGAATGCCACTAAGCATCAAGTCAGCCTTTAGTATATAGTATACTTATTCTATTCTCCTACTGTATGGATATTAACATCCCTTTATCTGAACGCAGTGCGAACGTATAGGACACAATAATGCAGTTTAAGTTGCAGCATCTGGGACCACTCTAACTCCAAGCCAGATCTTACTCTTAACTGAATATTAACGTTGCGGACATACCGTAATCTACTTTCGAATCTGCAAGAAATTTTATTGAAATCATAACAATAACAATTCAAGAAAAAAACCTTCTTAAAAGAAGACGCACAACATTTTGTTAACAACCAGTTGATAATTATTTTACATTGAGGTATACTCGCAACGTCTGCGTTGACATGACGTACTGTTTGTACGTATAATTTAAATTTTGGAGAAAAAGACGTACGTTCATCTTTAAATGATCGTTAAAACTATTAAGTACTACATCGATTACGACATTATGTAATGGATGAACTCAACGGGGTTAATAGAGTCTGTACTGACGAGGCTAAGACGACTTTACAGAGAGTTTTGGAGCAGAGTTACCGACGTTACATCTCTTATTTGTAAGTTTAGAATAGTGTTTGTTACTATTACAGTCACAAATGAATTGAAAATAACTCAACATTCATGTATTGATGCATTCATACCGTCATTAGCTATTCGCTGTTATTAAGACAGTTATTTACATACATCTTCGCACATCCTGAATATATACTATGTAGTTACTAAGATAAAATTGGTTGCTACTAATAGTATTTAATACTTTTCTTTATTCACATTAATGTACATGATTGCCACATTTCCACTTGTCTAAATTCCTAGGAAAACGTAGAAAGAAGAATAATTAATAAACACCTCATAGTTTCACATGCACATGCAGTCTGCTTCGTACCACCCATAATCTATGCGAGTGTCACGTCCACCCAATAATTAGAGTACGCAATTAGGAATACGCTATTAGCCAAATGAAATTTCGCACATGAAAGAGTTACAGACCGATGACTAATTAAACCAACAAAAGGTCAATAAACATGACTCATTTGATCGTTAACGCGTTTGTTGCCGACCGAATGCCGTTCCCAAGTTGCTCCGAATAGTGAAACTGGTTTATGGACAAACTAAATTCGAAACGTTCATCATTAGTTTATTGATTTACCGACAATGTGAGTGTTTTACAATGATGCGAACGCGAATTTACTGAATTGAAAAGCGAATTGATTTTCATGCGTTCATATTCAGCGATTTGTTCATTCACTTTATATGCTTGATATACCTACTACGACAGTAATAACGTTGTATATCTACATTTAATTTTATGCACTATTTTGCCGACTTTTTAAAATAGCATCTTTATACGTGAAGAGTGTATCAAACGAACAGACAAAACTCACAAGTAGCCGCTGCCGCTCATGAAGTAATTAACCTCAAATGGGACTGTAGGAATGTTTATGCTAATGTCGATTATGTTTCTTAATATTAGTTATTAATGAGCTTATTAGTAAATTAGTTTTTCATTCGTAAAACAACGGTGGGAATAGGATTCTTAGTAACATCAGTCTAGTTAGCATTTGTTCATACGAGTCGATAGTGTTAGTAATATCCGTACTAGGTGCGTGCTTAGGGCGGAGACGATGGGTTTTGGTATACACGTAGACCGCCATCAACATCCTCAGACCGAAACACAAATTATTTCAGTAACAATTTGTTCGCAGTAGTAATGAATGTAGCGGTTCTACTGTTCCAGACGAACTTTCACTGCCTTCCACAAACGAATACCATACCTGCTACTAATATGTAGAGCGGTATATAACATAATACATATATGGATGCAGTTTATTTTTGAAAAAACCTTGTTCAGGTTCACATAAAAATATTTACCGAACACAAACTGACAATACAAAAGCATGAAACAAAAGGTATCAATTTCGTGAATTGGATAAAATTGAGCTCTCGTAACGGAATACATTTCCTAAAAATAAACAGATCCTTAGACGGCCTGCGTCAACGCCGCGTGGTAACTGTGAAATTATACGATACAAATTGCATCATTAGAAATCACATTTTTATACGAGCTTCTGTTTGCAAGGGGGCTTTATGAGGCTGGACGCAGTGGTTTTATTTATTTCTTTCTCTCACTGTTTTTCACGACATTCAATTAGGTGCGCCTATAAAATATTCTTACCTCTATATGTTACAAATTTTGGGTTTAGCAGCCTTAATGACTTTAATTTGTTTCTTATTAAGTAACAGAAACCTACCAGTATATAGTGGCAAATTGTATAATGGTTCACCCTTAGCTTCAAATACTAATTACTTTAGCATTTCTACGGCTATGTTCAGAATAAGAATATATGAAGATATAAAACAAAGATTTATAATGTAATTAATGAAGATTAAAATATCGACACCCCTTTGCAAAATAATATTCAATCCAAACATTTATTTACACAGTAGAGAACAACATTGTCAGTGAACAGTATTCACACTACACCAGCTGAGTAAAATGAAAAAACACCAGACGCAAATGAAACGCGGCTATTATAGTTAGTATTGAGAGTTTTCACGAAACTCCGTGTCCCATTTTGTTTCGTCCATGACCAATAACAATTAGGGAAACCTCCGTCGGTGCAAGTCGCGCGGATATAAAACTTTATGTACGCATATAAATTTCGATGTCGAGACATGTTTTATTGTACAGTCGTAAAATTTGGGGGTCGGAAAAGGCCGACATATTTATTAAATACGAACTGGCTCGTAAAATTGAATGCAGCGTCTTCATGGCATTTATAATGTTATGATCGGACTATTTCTGTTCACTAGTTGCTTATCGAACGAATTTCAATCAACTACAAAGTTACGTTAAGTATTACAAGGATTACTTTCTAAGGGCAGAATCTTTTGAACTGAGGTTCGGTACTTTTGTCATCACCGTTACACCGTTTTGTTAGAATCATTGTGTTGTTATAGAAATATACAATATACGGGAGCGCGAGAAGTGACCTTCGGGGAACGTGACAGGAAGACCAGGTCACGAGTACTTCTAATGGAGTATGGATAATGACATTGAATAGAAGAGCCAAAGGCTGTTTCTTTGAGCAGGAAATACTTGCTCTCTGCCTACAACCATTTGAAATGAGCGTGATTGTGAACTACTGATTTAAAAATATACGCGTATCGCTGTGAAAGTGTGATTGAGAGAGCGTAGGTATATTAGAGGAGACTATCTCAGTCCACAGTATGGCTTCTGTGTTGTGTGAACCAAAACTCCTACAGACAGAAATATTAAAATGACTTATTTGATTAAGGTGATAAGTGTAGGGACTTAAAAGTAACGATTTTTAATAAAGATACTCTATATCAGTAACATATTTGTCTTATCTTATAAGACATATTGTAAAGCCGAAAAATGTAAACACCACAGGATAAATTTTGTGATCAACCACTAAAATGACTTCTTAAAGCCTTCACAACCTTATGGTAATTAAACCTTCCAACGTGGGTAATTAATTCAACATCTTAGTATCTCATTTGCCTGTTTGTATAGACGATTATAGGAACAAATAACTCGAGCTTAGCCATTTCTGACAGTGAGCATTCGCTTGCAACTTACCATAACGGCTGCAACAATAAGCTGAATCGGATTAACATTTCGCCCGAACACCTTACAATGAAGCGGGGTACCACTGACGCACCGGCAACAGCAGAGAATACCTTTACCTTTCGCTCCACTTATTTACCGAATACAACTGTAATAAATTTAATAAACGGGAGACGCGTGACAGATAGAGGATGAGCTACAGAGCACGTAGCTCCCTTGTTTTGTATTTTTTCCTTTGCCCTCTAAACTTGTTACATTGTAACATACTTACATAATACAAATTGTCGCAACCAAAATGTGTTTCCTAAAGCACAACGTCTACAGGTAGTTGGCACACCTCCAGGTCTTACCTGTGAAGACAGATTCGTTCAGCATTAAGCTCTGCACTGACTTCAGCATCTGCTGCAAAAACTCTAATGAGACTCGTATATTTTCTTGACCCGACGCGGAATGTCGTGTAAATTTCATATGTCAGATTTGCACAGAATTAAAAAAAAAGCCGTGCTAGCCGGCAGTGAGATAGCAGTAATCCCTCTGCCAGTGCCAGGTATCGATGGCTGGATTAAAACACTATTTTCGCTGACGCTTAAGCATTTCACTCGAACCATTGGATTTTTAATGATATTTCCACAAACCTACTGTAATATTTTTACATATTCTTAACGTACCAATATAATGTAAAAAAATTAAATATTATGTTTCGAAAAGAACTTCATAAAGAAACATTAATGTTCTAAACACCATAACATTTTTGCCCCTATTGTTAACTACTTTAACGCAGATGTAATCTAAAATATCGTTTCGAAAATCTATGAGCCCCACAATATGCTATATCTTAGCGTAACCCTTAGGTATACTCTATTCCTCTAAACTAATGAAATTGTTATAACTTAACAATATAGTGCATAGCCTACTCAATAATCTCGTTTAGGTAATCATCTTCTATCATAACACGATTGAATTCTACTACAATTGACGAAACATATTTGACAGAATACACAAAAAGCGGGTACAGAATCGCTGTCAGACAGGTCTATAAAACTATAAATAATAAATATTCGCGCCCATAAAATTTTATGTTGTTAGGAACGCTGGCTTCATGGTGTACATCAATTGTTCTGCGGCATGGCGAAACACGCCCATCGTCGGCACGGAATATAATTTTAGCGTACTGCAAGGAAATACAGAAAATAATGGACGTTTTTCATATTCATGCTTCCAATATAGCGCACTGAATATTGTTAAGAAACACATGCAACGACACTACGGCCATATTATTCGAATTTGTTGCACCATAAATTACATTACAAAATTTCCAAACGAATACTAAATGTTCTTACCTATAGATATTATGTAGATACATACGTATATCGTCAATAATTTATTTCCGTTTAAACTGTTATGAATGAGAATCGAGTATGCGCAGTCTTTGTATCATTCGATTACGGAAATATACAACATTCAATTACGAAAATACAGCCTTTGCATATTTTTGCGTCGCCAATCGGCAACGCCTGCATTGTTATATTCTCATATCATATAAAGGATTTAAAATGTTCTACAGCGCTTTCCGACGTAATAATGTGTGTGTGAAATGTGACGTAATTGAGATCACTCGCACACACACTATTACCTACATAAGAAATAGACGCCTATTTCTTATTTAGGTAATCTAATGATATGGTAGGAAAGCTAATGAAAAGATACGGTACCTGATTATAATTTGTCCTATATACAAGCATACTTCTTTAGTCCGTGTCCGGTTAAACAGAGATAAAGTAAAATATTTGACGGGCCGTAACAAAATTAGATTTTTTATAGACATAGTTAATTTTATGGTAATAATTTAATGCATACATTTGAATATGTTAAACTTGTCCCATAAAGAAAAATAATAAGAATTTCATTTTCCTCAAGTGATATATATAATTTCTTGTAGGTACTTAGCGCTCTCTAAGCGCTTATACTTTTTCAAATTACACTGCTTTGAGTAATGTACACTTAGATCCTCGCCTTACATTAGCTATTTAATATCATCGTATAGAATTAAACTACACGAGCTCGGTTCAAGATCTTTCTAATAAAAACACTGTATAGACGCACCCTTATATCGTATACAGCTTCAACGACTTATTGAGTTTAAGGAATCGAAGGCTGTAACCCAATACAATGTAATATTGTCATCTTTTATCGCAAAACCGGGTGAAATATTGTTTTATACGGTTTTTTTCGTCAATAACCAGCCTTTTTCTTAACGCTTGATATGATAACAGTTTTTTCGTTTTGAATACTTTTCATCGTTTCAAATGCAATATCAAGGTAGTGATTTTAGCTTTCACTTCGCGATTTAAGGGCACTAGCTAGAGAGTTTGAGTGTTTCTACAAAATTAAATGCCAAGTCGTTAAATACATACGTTATATATTTTCGTCATAATGGCGTAAGCATTTTCCATGGAATGTCCCCCCACATCGTCAACTAGCATTCGGGCTGACATAATAGACATACGCAATGACGTCAAGACATATGACTTCCATTATGCTCTCGGTAGGATAACGTAGCTTTGATTAAATTATAATAATACACGATTGCTATGACGTCATTACACACGATTTCCATTGTTCTCGTGACGTAGCATGCGATGATGTGGGTTACATGATACCTCTCCATAGAGCCGGCATTATGCAGATAAATTGCAGCTGTCAGTCAGTGAGCGTTGACTTATTAGTTGCAGAACGTGGAAAGTTAACATTTAGTTATTTCTCAGTTGTTAGCGATAAATATATTTTTATTTCGTTTAAATACGCTCGATCGTATCTGGGAGTTACTGGAATAAAAAACTGTAATAATCGCTATATTGTTACTAATGTCTCTAAGCAAAAGTTAAATTTCAGAGTTGTCAATTAACAATACTGATTATAATAAACATAAATTATTTACGCCTTCGGTATTTTACATAACACAAAGAGAAGAGTCCACTTATAGTAAGTGAAGATAGCGGAGCAAAGCCAATCAAGTGAATCGCAGATACGTTTTCTAAAATTGTAAACTTAGATCTAGGGAAATAATTATCAGTATGAAAATCTAATTAAAACTGTTTTTAGTGTTCAAATTACTGAGGTGCGCTTGGAAATTCAAACATAACATAAACGAGTTCTTCGCACATCCCGGCAGAGCCAGTATTATGTAGATGAATTGCAACTGACTCGGTCAGTTAGCCCTGACTAATTAGCCGGAAAACGTAACGAAAGGAGAAAACGTTTATTACGTATTTCAGAGAGTCCTTTTTTACAGAATTTTACTTATATTTGGTATTGTTTAATGTAATACAACGTTATGAGTATTATAAAGTGTGTTAAAAAGACGAAGTGTGTAATAGTTAAAAGAATCTTATGCTTAAATCGCAACTATACAAGCTGTAAAAAAGAGTCGACAGTTAAATGTCATTTCGATAATTACATGTTATTAATGAAAACAAATTATTAATGACTAGTTTTTGCCCGCGACTTCGTCCGCGTGGAATAGTGACTTTGAGCAACATTTTGAGTATTTCAAAATAAATTATGGCCTATATGTTGCCGAGGTCTAATACGACCATGGTGTATATCTACTCGTATATCTTCAAAACAAAAATCTCTTAAGCGAAATGGTTACTCTTGTATGGATTAGCCTTTTGTTACGTTTGTAGCTATCAAGCCGGCTTGTTACTGCGGGTTCTTCTAAAATATTTAACTTCCTTTCCGAGCCTTACCGGCATTTTCATCTGTCTAAAAAATTTTCAGTCTTCATTCCGAATTTACTACATCTTATATTACAAGAATAATACTTTCTGTTAAATTAAAGTGACGAAAACATTAAAATATATCTGCAATTATATTTTAGCATCCATAATAAGGTAAGGATTTGTTGAAAATATTCATACATGATTTTTTGAACTTAAAAGACACATAGAGAAGGTAAACTAACATTCTGAACGTGTTGTTGGAGCATAAAAAAATGCTCGGCAAGTTGTAGAACCATTTCTAAAAGTACACAGCGGAAACACCGTCATTGTACCAGCGGACTGAATTGCGTGATAGACAAACATTAAAAATCAGGCATCTAATTTAAACAAACTTCGTAAGTAAAGCAACCTGTATTG
>DWUN01000491.1:0-22361 GCA_018249975.1 Passova gellias
AGTTACAAAGGCCACTTTTTTATAGGAACACGTAGGAAAACTATCTGATTTGCACGGGAAAAAACGTTTTATTCAAATAAGCGGTATAGATGATTACGGACGCAAAATAAATTCTTTTAACGATGCGGGCGAAGCCCCAAGTAATAGCTAGTATAGTTATATTATTAGTTATTTCCTAGCAGTATCTGTCGGATATGCAATCCGTCTGAACTCAGTCTGACAGCAGACATAAATGCATTGGCGCCTCTGAAGAGTCAATTAAACGCTTCATGTTCCGTGTATGTGTGTGTTGAAATGTTGAAAAAAATGAATTAAACCTGACTTACGACTAAAGAAAGTGAAGTACTTTAATATTTATATATATTCGCCGTATATTTGGCAATTAATAAATATTTACCACAAGACTAATGTACCATTAATATGTCATGTGCTTTTTGTCGTATAAATTCGATATTCTAAAATTAAAATTAAACGAGTTACATACATTTAACGTTTTATGTGTATTATAAAATTGTAATTATTGTTTAGTGAAAGCAAAATGGCGTGTGAAAACTCTGTTGTTATTATTCTGACGTGGACGCGATTGTGTTTATAAATATTTGGGATTTTTTTTAGAAATGCACGCACATGTATCTTGTGATTAATTAAAAAGTGAACCGTTGCGCAACGTTCATTATGTTACAAGATGAACAAGTCCCCACCGTAATGGTATAATTACTTCGTTTCGGCAATGGCTGGCGTGTTCCCATCTTTGTTTGCAGATTTACATTGGCTTCGACGAAATAGCGAAGCGCATACGTGATGCCGATCGTTGGGTTCGTTCACTCGGAAACCAGTGCTAAGCTGGCTTCCGAAACCTCGTTTGCTGATGCATTAAAACGCAGGTCAGGCGCCATTTGAAGGTCAGGTCATATCACTAGGTCACTCGTAGGAACACCATGTATAAGCTCAGTACACTTGTCTCCACTCAGAAACACGTAGTTCGATCGCCTTTGAAGTATTTCACTACTCTATAATTTCCACGCCTTAATAAGGTAAATGCGATATACGTTTTTAATAATTGGTCGGTTTTATAATAACATTTCATATTACCCATGACATTTCAGATTTATCATATTACAGATATTTCATATAAAGTGTGGAAAGTGGGAACAAGTTCTTCCAGTTACAGCTGTCAAGCGTTTTTCTTTACATCCGGGCCAAACTCTTACTACTTAAGGTTTTAGCGATTTATATTTTAATCACGCTCAAATTATAAGAATATATTGCGACAGTAAATAAAATAATTTTTACAAAAAAATATAGATCTGTTAAGATTGAGAATTCCAACAGCTCCGTTTTTCATACTGTTAAATTAAAAAATATAAATGAACAAGTGAAGATTAAATATTAAATGCATAATTTTATAGTGTGTAGACGAAGCGCGTCAGATTTGCAAGGACAGAGATATTTGGCACTCGGTGCGCTCTGCCTACCCTGCTAGGGACCTGGCGTGATGCTATGTTATGTTATAATGTTATAGTAATTTAAATGTCTACGGTACGACATACGGCCTTAGAAACTACTAAGGTGACATTCCTTAGTAGTTCCTAGGTGTTTCAAGTCAACTAATTAGTACTAATTTTTGACCTGAGGGGCTTTTGTTTTTTGAAGTCAGAAAAAGCGCGAAGTAGTACGTCTCCATTTACACATATGCAAATAATTGAAAGCGCCACCGACAGCGGCATATGATACATTCAGACAATGTAAGTGCGTGGTTATTTTATTGAATTAACATGAAAATAAATCAGTCGTATTCATAACTGTTCTTAAACATCTCATTTTTAATAATACCATTTAGTCTATCTATTGGATGGATTGTAGCTATAAGTGTTGTCTAATTGTGTTGTAAAGTACATTTTGATTAAGCTTAACATTACAAGAGTAAGGTTTACGTTAAATCTTGTAAGACCTTTACTGATGGAATTACAAAATTCATTTGTGTAATGGTATACTGCTGTTCAAATTAGTGTTTTTGAAATCAGAACACTGTCTAACATCTATTATTTTGTTCTATTTCACTTGGAATTTGGAGCATTTCTTCTACGTGTTGTTTGTACGCAATTCGGCAGTATTGTAAAAACAGTAAACAATCGGTCGAACAAAGAGCAGTGAAAGTGTGCACCCAGGACGGTCGCGCGGTTCAATGTCGCCGGCGAGTACTTTCGGACGGACAGCGACTTGGCGCATCTCGCGAGAATGTTTCCGAGGTATAAAAGAAGCTAACATAGTGATTCACGGACCCATTGCTTTGCACATACCCGACGGGGCACTGGAACATATTACCAGGTACTAATGAAACATACTGTCAGCTATACATTAGTATTGATATACTGTGTTGCGTGTTGTGATGTGAAGTGTCGTGCGATAATGAACTTATAGGTATGATTTCTTTTGACAGACGCGACGAGGCCTACGACGTGAACGCAAGATGGGGTGGTTGTACATGGTAAATACGCTATAATTTTTTAAAAATATCTCAATTGATATTATTAAAACAAATCTGTTCAATTTGCTAAATTAAGTATAATTGGAAAGTGTATTTAGTGTTTAATAAATGTTTGCATAGATATAAACACAGGTCCCTTTATAATTTTGTTGCCAGTGAATTATAATATTCACCAGTAATCCAATGTCACGATCCTTGATGAAATTTCCGATAAAGGCAGTCTAGAGATTTTATGCTCGATCGATAAGCCGGCCATCTATAAAGCCTTGGGTGATCTCGAAGTCTTATATCATATACAATACTGTTTCTGTTTTGTATATTCTAAAAGTGTTAGAACTGTTAAGTAATTGAAAATCAGTGTATATTCTGCTCTAAATTATCTTCTTATCAACTGTTTTTTTTTTTTCGTTTGATAGCTATTGGTGAGCTTCATTTATTGTTATCAATTAAAAAAATTAGAAACACAAAATAAATGTAGAACTTTTTTTGACATAATTTTGTAGAGTATTTTGACCAGTATAGTCATTATTAAACATTAGCATAAAAATATGATCCAGTTTCTTTTGTCTATATTTTTTGTTTCATGCGCTATAGGTGATTTACAGAAGTTATGTTTCTTATACTTTGTCGTTTCAAGATTAGTTACTGAGAATTTTAAATATGACGTCTCTTAATGCTACAATATACTTAATTGTGGGTGATAGGAGCATAATAAAGTATGTCTGTCTTATGAATTATGAATGATATGTAAATTTTAATTTTAAAATTCCGTAATATCGTGAAATTTACCTACTTTCGTCATATTATAACGTGAAATTAGACTATTCTGAACAAAATAGAATGCACTAAGATGTGTTTGTGAAAAATAATAGACAACTATTTGCAAAAAGATCATTTCACGTCAATACATAACAATAAAAATGTACATATGAAATTATAATATTTCTGTTATTAGTTATGTGATTAATAAAATATAAACAGTACAGTGAGATATATTTACAACAAACGGTTAACCACTACAGGTATTCTTTTTCTTAGCAGATAACAGAAAATCCTAATTACTGCAATTAGTAATTAATATAAACGTTAAATCTGATATACAACTGAACCGAATCAAAGCTCACACGCATACCGCAATTATGAATAAACGTATATTCGCATGACACTAATAAGTACATTTAATCGTACAAATGATATACAAATTGAGCTTACAAAAGCGTATAAATAAAATTAATCGATGACGATCCTTCTGTGTGTCGTGTTAACGTGTGTTAAGACGTGTTAAGTTACGTAGAAGTTATCGCAATCTTTTGGCTGTTGCATAATGGCGACGAAACGCAATAGATTAGGATGTCAATAATACGAATAATTAATTGTGCAACGATTAATAAAAAAAGAGGGAAACTACTTATTCTGGATATTTGAGTTTAGATAGAGATTGCCGCTAATTAATTAATTTGATCTGTTATATAACGTGATAAGTGTAGTTCGAATTTAGTTGATAAAGGCGAAATGTGAATATGTCAAGTTGTCGTACGTAAGAAGGGACGCAATCTGCCCTTTAATGAGCGATTAATGATGGCATATAATATGTAATTAGCACTTTGGTGCTTTAACGGCACGTCTTCTAATTATTCATGTTATTAGAGTCGTTTTATAAACCTTCAAGTTGATATGCCTTTATCTTGCAATATCGTATAGTACATAAAATAGAAGAAATTTTACTGCGACGTAGACGTACTCTTGTTACTGTCTGGGTTAAGATCATTATCTGAAGTGGACAATATAGACTCAACTTTCAACTCGGGCAAGATTCCCCTTGAATCTTCTTCCAAGCCTTTGCTAATGGTCAAATTGGTTAGCGCTAAGCACCACATGTATTATACAGTTTTTTTTCCCGAGAATTTTTAAAAGGAAATGATCATTGTGTTAAATGTATGCTTTATTATAATCACCATTCAATTAGCGTCTATTATTTTGCCACTTCAACACGATGAAGATAACTTTAATAGCGCATAATGCTTATCATATCGCTTAATTTAACCATCTGCATTTCTAAGTAGATCACAGTGATATCATTAGCATATTTTATTTCTGACACAATTACAATCAGTTTGATCTTGTTCCAAATGGTTCCTTTGAACGGAATGAGCAAAACACTAAGATATGATGTTTCAGTTTATATCCTAATCAATGTCGTAGGTAAAAGGGCAGGTCAAGATTGTCTCTAATAAAGGTGCCGGTATGACAATATTGATGAAAGTAGAAGAGGCGAGACAAGTTGGTTAGCATTGTAGGAAATCTGAAGTCCCTGCCTACCCTTATGGAAAACAGGCGTGGCTGGATCTCTCTGTGTCATAGATAGGTATGTAATGTTGGTTCGTTTGCTTGTTTAGTAATAATGACATATACAATACAAGAAATTCTAATGTAGTGTATTTTGTCGTTAAAAATACTTTCGACTAATTTATGTACTTTTTCTCGAATCATTTTACGATGAAGACACGTAGATATTAAGCTCGACCACAAGAATATGCGACGTGTTGTATACATTATTCGACTCATCATTAAATTGTTTCATAAGTTTTGCATTCATTTATTGCTTCGGTCGTAAATTGTGACTTGGACTGATGGTTGACGTGCTAGAGTCGTTACGATGTAGAGCGGAGGCAACATTTTTTGCGTACTCAATGACTAGTTATTTTTAAATGACTCTAGGAATAGGTCAGACCTTATACGTAACATGCCAGTTGATTTGAATATTTTGAAACATTGTGTATAACGAAATAGTACATACATATATAGATATATGTAGAGTGGGGTTGATTAGGTATGCCTCTGACGAGCAATGGATTATTAAATACTGACGGATGATTGGATTGCTGGATTGAAATATATTTGAAGCTTTTAACGCTTTATTACACATTGCAATTTATATTACACATTGCAATCGATTCTTAATTGCGCATGTATGAAATCGTGAAGTAATTTGTAATGTAATAGTTACAAATTTTCAGCTAAATGTAACAACGAAATATGATATTCATATATTATATCGAAATATGATATTCATATATGTATTGAACGGAAATCGTCTACAAAGATCTTTGTGAGTAATTGCTACCAAAGCTATTAAAAGATTAGTCGCACAATAAAGGTGTAAAAACATATTTGATAAACACACATTGTGCAATAAGCATCAGCGAGTAGCGTGAATGTTTCGCAGTTTTCTCTAAAAAATTCCTCATATTTGATTTTAGCATGTAATAATGAAATTTTAATGCGTTACGTGTTATTTCTTAATTACTATTTACACATCTAACATTACCAGTCTGTCACACTTGTTCATGTGGTCACAGCGTTTGTTTTGAAACATCGCCATCTGATAAAAGATTAATGCAATACGCGAATGTGGATAGCTACACGTCGTTACTTGCTTCACTATGCAAGAGTTAAACGTATATTGCAAGGTGATAAACACTATTAAGCATTAAGTTGTAAGCCCTCCATAGATGAGATCTGTTTGATATTGTGTTCCTGCAATCTATATATGTCAATAAAATTGAAGTGTCTGTCTGTAAGATATTTGCATCTTCTAAAGTCTATAGTGTTAGTTGTACGTTGCAAATATCCAAAAAACCTTTTTGACAAATGCCGTTTAACGCCCAGCAAGCATATGAAGTAATCTATCTATCTAATCAATCATTATCTCTTTTGTCTAAAATCCATGCGGTATAAATCGTGGGCACTAGTCTGTGGTATATAAAAATTGAATATTTAAATGTCTATATTTTCTGAGTTTGTTGGTAGCAAAAATATCTCATCACCCGTTCTGACCGCGAGTTATACTTTTTGGGTGTTCAGCGAGTAAGTCGCTTGTAAGTTGATGGTGGCTCGGCTCCATGTCGCTTGAAGACATTTGACCTGAATCGTTACAAAAAAACCATTTATACGCAGTCATCGCGATTGCACAGCGCTTTGTGTTGCGTCATGGAAAGGGCAAATATGTTTTTTGTCTTTACGAACCATTGTGCTTTTAATCTTGAAAAAAAAAGCTGTATAGTACCTAAATTTGATTTAAACTGATAAAGTCTCATAGATTTTGGGAGAAACACCATTTAATTGTCTCAGACCGAGTCTACTTAAGCTATAGGAATCTATTAACTGCCTTTTTCCTAAAAGGTTTTTGGAAAAAAAATGCTTTTCATTTATGACAAATGTACAAAATTACCTTGCTACCGTTTAAATTTACATAGGCATGAAAGCTATAAGTATTGTAAAAGATATAATAATAATAAAATCATTAATCAATTATTATTTAACCATAACAACTGTAATCAGCGATTAAAATCAAATGATTGGCATTGACATTAATATTTGTAATTGCCAAGATCGATATCAATAATTCTCTATTCTATTGTTATCTAATAATCATATTCAATTATTAATTAAGAACATCATGCACTCTAGAAAGTAGACAATCGATAAGTTAAGCGAAAATAGTGAGCTCATGAGGGAAAATTTTCATTTTCATTTTTCAAAAACTATTTCACTAAGTTCAGTACAGAGCATTCTTTTCTAATTAATTCAAAGTTGCGTGAGTGTAAGGAAAGTTTCTTGAAAACAATGAGGTAATCTTGAATTGCGTAACTCAAACTAAACGGATAAAGTTTAAACGCTTAGCGACTTGCTGGGACTTGCAGGAAACATTTGTTATTCGGTGTTGCAACCCCGTTGGACGGCGTGACTTTCTCTTTATTATGTCGATTTAATCCGCTGTTACCTAGACATCTATCCTACTGTATACGAGTAAAGAACAACTTATTTGAATCACTGCATTTCAATATTTGAAATGCACTACACGTGCCTCACTCAAATCATTCACGTGATTCTCGACTTCCTTAATTTTGTTGTCGTTTAAAAAGAGCTGTGGGCAATAAGGAACTCTTCAACTTTATACGTCACTTCTAGAGGATCGAACCTAACGGATTGTAAATTAAAAGTCTAAAATTACCTGTCTCTTTTCGTTGTGGGTATGCCAAGAGGCTTTTATGTCGATTTAATCCTCCGTTTCTTACTTTCATCTCGCGTTACTGCGCGCGCACGTAATGTGCATCATCTTGCGGACGGTGCATTATGTTTTTGTCACACGCGCTTTGGTCAAGTGCTATTTGCCAAGTTTTTTGGGTCATCAGCATTTTCGATTTAATGTACGAAAGCTTGACTAAGTCGCAATTTAGTTAAACTTTATTTTTATTTCGTAGAAGAGAGGAATGTTAAGTGACTGTTGCAAACACGCATGTTAATTCACTGTTGTAAAGTTATTGTACATTTATTTTATATTTACACTAGATGGCATACCTGTCAAACTGTTACAGGCTAGTAGAGCCAAACTGCTTTAAAATATAACATACAGAAGTGAGCTGCACTCAGCTCTAAGTAATAATTAATATAGACTATACATTATAAATTATAATTAAAACATTTTTATTTAATGAACCCAGCTGAAAATTAAGTAAAAAAAATATAATTTGGATGTATATTAAAACTATAAACAAAATATTCGTGGCTAAAACAGGGAGCTATGAATTACGGTCGCTACTCAAGTAGGGTTTGATAAACTTCACACATCTTCAAAATGTGTTGGTTTTTTTCGAGATATTTTTTACGGCACGACACAATAGTTTTGTCACTGCCTACGGGGGCGTGGTGTTCTAATACAGGCGGCACAGATAGGACGCGTTACATTAACAAAAAAACATTATTATAATAATCACGATGATTTGTGCCTGTGTATTTAATAAAACGAGGCATAAATTAAAGCTAACGTTACGTGTTCAAATACTTGGTCATACCACCAAATATTGGTACCGCAACGGTCCAAATAGTGTTGTTTTAATTAGCATTGGAAATATTTATCTGTCATACTCTAGAGGTCGTGGAAAGCGTAGAGTCGTGTCCAACGAATATTGCGCATACGCTTCTAAGAAAACACCGGTTATGTAAAAAAGATTACGCCTATAAGATAACGATCGGCTAAGTTTACTGTGGTCAAATGCCCACGGTTAAATGCTAAACACGGTTTAGTCCGTTTATCTTTCATCTTTACAGATATTACTTTACTTAACAGATACTAATCTTATTACCATCTTAGTATTCTAACAGTGCATCCTTGCGTAATAAATAATGTTTATGTTTTATGCGTAAGCTTATATAGGCGCTGATTTAAAATTCTAACACGGTCATTAATCATTTCGTGTTAGCAACTTATTGAGTTGAAATTGTAAAATATTCCTCTGCAAAACATTTTCGAATACCGAAGAGATCATTTATCATTCTCTAAGTTAATTCATATTAAACTCATTGACATGAAAATTTCATATACGTACGTATAAATAACAATTAAGGTGTCAGTCCCGTTATTAATAGGGTTGAAAAATAAATGAGTCATTCAATAAATGGGTTATCAAAAATACAAAAACAATAAGAAAATCAAAAGCAAAGCAAATATTTATTTTATTTTAGGGCAATGCGGGAAACATATGTATGTATATTTCAGTTGATGTCAAAACAGTATCTTAGATAATACTTACATAACACAGAAATAGAAACTTTCGTAACCTTGACAAGGCGATGTAACACATCGAGAAGTTTGATATTTCTTTTCTAAGTACAGTACAAGAACACAAAACGTCATTTGGTGCATTATATTTTAACAATATGTAAATTGTTAACCTGCGTAAGCTAACATATTAATATTTTTATTGTCTCAATTACAGATACTACTGTGCGTGGCGTTAAACGCAATAAGCGCTGAACCGGACCCGAAGAAATACAAGGTGGATCAAATAGACAAGGATAAGAAAACCCTAAGTGATGACGAGAGAAATTTCTTAAGAGAAGTCGAACAAAAATTCGGTATCAAATCTGATATTCCAATTGAGAACAAAAAAAGTGATAGTAATTTAAAGATTTCAAACAAAACAGCTACAAATGATGGACAAAAACCCCCGTTCCCTGCAGTAATAGCCATTGAAATTGTTAACGATACAGAGAATAACTCGAAGGACAAGAGAACAATCGACGCCAATCTGGGCTACGGCTATCGTACAAATAATGGATATTCATATTCTTATTTCGGGAAACCAACTCAAGATAAAGGGAAATTTATGATTTATCCTTACTCTCAGGAAGATATTCCTGTGCGTCACAGTAATCACGGTCAAGGCTATTATTCGGCAAAACATACGCCTCATACACATACCAGTGTAGAAATACAACCATCACAGGCCTTTGAATTAGTATCAGTAAAGGACGAGCAAAGTGGATATGATTATAGGCCACCCGCCAATCCACTTACCTATGACAAATTAAATTCTCACCAGTCTTCGACGTACACAAAAGCTGCACATCCTTCCACCCTATACACAACATATAACGGAGAAGGGTTTACTGGTCTCAGTGGACAATTCCCGACAATTATGCCCAATTACTTTGTTGAACCAACACAACTTCTTCAAAATCCTCAGTATCAGAGTGTTGGACTTACATCAGAACATTTGCGTACTCATGGGTCACATTTGGAGCAAAGAGTAGTGCCAGTTCTAGTGTTGAGAATTCCAGGTTCTTATCTTAAAAATCCAACTGCTGAACTCTATGCAAATTTACCAAATAATTATCCTCTGTCACAACATTTAAACACTGTAAACTTGCAAGAGCTTGTAAATCAATATTTTAAGAAACAGGGCTACTCTTTTGCACCTCAAGTAACCTATCAAAGTCCGGTGTCAACAGCCCAGCCAGTCGTTACTGCTAATCATGAATCCCATCACTACGCTAATCCATATGTTCAACCTGCATACACTAATGCCGATTATTCTGGTGTACAATACTCTGCCGTCAAACCTGTTATGGCAAGATATCCTTTGAGTTACACCCAGCAAAAGTATTTGGTATCACCAACCAAATCATTGTATATGCCTGTGCAACAACAGCAATACGAGTATCAATATCAGTATGTTTCTTCAACTGCACAACCACAACAAAGCTTTTATGTCCAACCACAACAATATAAGACTTCTGAAACACTAGATAATTCTCATCAATACCACAATACCCAAACGAATATAGAACATCAGACTGGATATCAGAATGCTGATAACACGGTTGAGTATAGAACATCTCAGCATGCCGTCAGTCAAGAAGTTAGTGCTACACCTACTGAATATGAAACTCAACAACAAAATGCGGGACATGAGACTCATCAGTCTGTTCAATCTTATTATCAGTCTCCCCAAACAGAAACGGCTCATTACGATCATTCGCAAGAAGATACATCAGCATATTCTCCACAAGAAAATGATTACTCATCGCAAGCACAACCTGAATATAGTTCTTCTTCATCCGAATATTACACTCCGAAGCAATCTGATGAAAAACAAACTGTATCAGTCTATCCTTCTCAACTAATACACTCGGAAAATTACCAAGAGCAGGCTAATCAAAACGCGGCACAAGAATACGTTTATCAAAATAAAAATGGCGATACAAGCCAGAGTTTGGTACTTACTGAAAATTACCCTACTAAGGATCACACTATCGCTACCGTTCTACCATATAGTTATAATCAAGCAAGTAAATCTAGTGTAGCTAGCATTCAGACTGTTAGCTATGTTACACCCATGCCGTCGTCAAAATACCAGTCGCAGTACAAGATTATGGTGCCGCAAACGGTTTTGAAACACCCAGATAGTGAGAAGGTATCTTATGTCAATTCGCAATCTGTATCACCGCATTACTTACAGAGTCATTACAGCCATGAACCGGTGGCCGAACAGCAATACTCTGTAGGAACACAATACATTAGTCCTACCGCTGCTAAAACATCCTACATCCGGAATTATCACGCTCATCCTAAAAGGCAAGCTAGGCCTGACGTTAAAGCTGCCGCATCAATAGCAACAACAACTACTGTGAGAAAACAAACTCACAAATCCGACAAAAAGAAATCAACGTAAATTAAATCAGTTTTCATACGCAAAAATGTTCTCAGATAATGTATATTATTTTGTAAATATTAGCTATATTTGTACATTAGTTAGGTTTACATTTTTTGATTATGTATTTACGGTATCTTGATCGCCAAGAATATCTTTGTTAGAATAAAAAGTACTTGGTAGTACTGTTATAAGTATTGTTAAAAATTCTAATGGTTTTTAGTCATTATCTAGCTTAAAGTCATATGCACAAGCTGTTACTCACTCAGGAATTATGCGACTTAATGGGAAAATTAAATACTCGTACACAGGTATTCGACACTGATTTTTTTCTAAAATGACTGTATAATTTTATTAGGTGTTAAATTAATTGTTGAATTTGTGATTTTTGTTAAATGATGTTTTCATTGTTTATTTATTCCTATGTCAGTTAGTAATCTGGCTTTTTAAATGTGCAATATTTGTATAAGACTATTACTTAAACTGATTGTTTTATAATTAATAAAATATATATAAATCTGCAGTCGTTTGTGTACCTTTATTTTTTTATTTATATACTATGTACGCTAGAGTATAAAGTACTAGAGTATTAAAGTTACATAGTTATAAGCTCTAGTTCAATTTGCCTGCAGTAAATAGGGAAATTTAACTTTTTCGGCCTTTCTTCATCAAAGCGAGCTACGATTAGCAATAGGTAGAACCTATTAATACATACAAGAGACAAATTTAAAATTTAACGTTTTTTAATGTTTTTTTGTGTCGAAGGTTTCTTAAAATTTTTACTTTTATTTTTATGATTTATGTCGTCACGACTTCAGTAAGTACGTTCGAACTTGATTGCTAATATATATCTTAATATCAGGCAACTAACATATGTGTAGATACATCCCAACAAATCTCTACAACTGACAGAAATTAATCAATCTTGTCTCAACTTGTCTAATTTATCGGACTCATCCGACTGTAACCATTATATGCTCTAGCTAAATGCTGTTCTGATAAAAGTGTAACATCAATCACATTTGATTTATAATATACACGCGATTTCATTCTCATTGCGTACCGAAATATAATCATGTGTTACTGTAATGTCGTAACTGATTGCTTGTCACTTTTATTCTATCCTAAATTTCTTTAGTAATTTACCTGCCAATGTACATATATGTTTCGGGTATTACCAAACATATCCATTGGCAGGTAAAAGACCAGTATCAGTTAAACACTATACGAAAAGTTCAATAATGTGACTTTGGGATTTGGTAAAAGGATAAATTCTTATAGATAGTTTAAGAAAAAAAATCGAAATCATGTCTTTTTGCTGGAGCTTTGTATTAGAAGATATCAAACATGCGACAAGTTAGATTAAGTAAATTTTTTTCTAGTGTTCAGATTTCCATTCATACATATCTTCTAGTATTCCATTATAGCTATTATAATTTCATTGTCGATTTTACAAATGCAATCTTCTATTAAGCGGCACATGTGTTTTATCAGCTCCTTTTACCAGATTTTACATCCGATTTTTATCAGACGCCTAGTGTACAAGAGTAGGCATTAGCTCGGTGGAGTAGATATCAATCTACTTCTACCGTTAACCCATCTCTCTAAGAAAGCTGAGGTTTTAAAGGTAATCAAATCAAAAAAGAAACTAATCAATTTCATTTGTATATACAGAGACATAGGTATAAATAGTTAACACTCATAAAACAATTAAAACGAAGGTACTTTATTTAGGTTACATAAACGTTTTCCTTATTTTCTTATTGTCATTACTCGCTTTAGACTCGTTTAATGTACGTAACTGGTGCATATAAAGCTAAAGAAATATATGACAAAAACTGACTAGGTAAGTTCGGTGAATGAGCAAACATTTCGCTCTCTTTTCCCGGATATCTTCCGCATTTTCCGGCCGGTCCCCGACCGGTTGTCAGGAATCAGGAAGAGGCGTGGACCGGACCGGTAAGTACTCATTAGACTCGTACACACAGATAGAATTTCTAGAGTAGATTTTTATTAAGTAATATTTTTTTTCTAATTAAATGTTACCAATAGTAGATAGTAGACGACGTCGCCCATTCATTGGACTTAGTTATCTATCCACGTGCAAAAATGTTAAGTAGATAATCCAGATTTATTTAATTACTAGAATAAGAAAAACAATAAATGTGTTTGTTAACATTTACGGTCGTTTCAGTAGTCAAACCTGTAAGTGATTCCACTAGTAGGGATTATAGAAGTGCAAAAATAATTGTAAAACAATTGCCTTACAAGTAAATATAAATAAAAGCTACTATCTTTTATAGTTTTAAATAAGATGCCAAGGTATATTTATTATATCTATCCAACAGCGAGATCACAATGATGGTTAAAATAGTCCTAATTTAGCCCACATGTTAACGTTCTAACTTTACAGGGATGTAACAAAACTAGATATGTATTAATATATACTACTGCCACCTAGCGAATTCTTAGAGAATCATGCATGTTAGTTCGTCAAAGTGAGAGGATATTATTTTATTCATTCAGCCATTATAAACATACAAATAATATAAAAGAAAGTTCACAGATGTCGCTAGTTATATAGGTAATTTTTGTTTTTAATTTTTTGAGGAATAAAATGTATACAAATCAAAGTCTTACCGGAAAAACATATTCAAATATAGTTGTTGAAAGTTACTAAACACAGACAAAATACAAGTAAGAAGTATTTTAAACATAACTGTTTCAACTTAGTTCTTTACTTATTTGTGGTAAGCAAACAAACTGAGAAATGAGGCATTCGAAGCTACATTTGAGATATTTAATAAATGTTATTTTATTACCCTTATTTTATATATATTTATTTGGAATCAAAAAAAGGCACAAAAATTGTACAGAGAATATAAAAAAAAGTCCAGGTCTTTGTCATCTATTCGAGTCTTCTTAGTTGAAGTCGGTTTCCGAACCGGAAGTAGTTTACGAAAACAATTGTAAATTATTATGGTTAGCGGAGCACTTTTATTAAATAAATAAAACTTGTTACAGCGCGTGTTTAAGGACTGTAATGATAATTTAACACTACTGCAATATCTTCTATTACCTAAGCGTAATGGATATAAAAACAACTTGTACTCGTTTCTATTCGCCTGTGTGTCCTCAGAAAAAAAGAGGAAATGTAAACGAACCGCAGACACTATGACATAATGTTTGTGTTCGGGATTTATTTTATCTCGATATATCTTAATTAAATATTGCGTGTAGCAACTTTAATGTTAATAATTATAATATCGTTGTTATGTAACCAAGTGAAATTGACACGTTTTTTTATCAATCCAAGTAAAAATGCGTGACGACTGCTATTAGTTACTTTTTACAATGAGGCAAGTTATAAACAATCAAGCAGCAGTCACAAGTCACCGCGGCTGCACCATGGACATATACAACCGACTTCAAATACGACTGTAGGAATGGCACTCTAGTTGTACTGCTCCGGACGAACCGTATATAATTATGTTCTAACTACCTAGGAAAACTTATCTCTGTTTTGTACCATCTTATAGGTACATCGATGCTTAGACATAGAACATAAATGCTATAGCATGTCTCCACATAATCAATTATATTCACGTGAATATGCATGTATTTATTGCCTACTAAGGCCATTAGATATAATATTGCATGCGACACGAGACGAACGATATAATTGATTTAGAGCGAGCTATTTCAAATATTTAAATTGAATCGCTCCGCCAACTGACTGTGCGATGGATCGGTTAGATTAAGACTACTAGACGTATCTTAATATAAATGCTTAAGAAGAGTAGGAAAGAGAGAAGAGTATTGATGAAAAGTGGAGTAGACATGCTTAAAAAAATGGTTGAGGAATGGTATGGTTGAAAAAATAGAAATCTTCATTAGCATTAACATTTGCTCCTGGCAAAAGCAAATTCAATACATATCCTAAGGTCCTATCTTTATATTTGAATTACTGTCCAATGTGAAATCATAATTTAAAGATAATATGACTTTGACTTCATTAATATGCATTTAATCGCCGGGCAAGCCCTTTCACCGTCAGGATAGGGGTTTACTGTCAATAAACTCATAGGCAATTAACAACCATAATTTGCTAAACCGGTATCGATAACGTGGAGGTTTATTTTAAGATCATCTTTCACTTATTGTAAGGTCCTCGTTATCTATATGTAGACCTCTCTTCACCGTCAGTTCAGCTTTCATTTTCTTTTCATTTCATGTTTCTATTTGAATTTGCCTGAGAAATTCATTGCATGTAATGAATGCATAAACTTTTCGTAATTACGTTTTAATGTAATAAATGGCTTCTCAGTGATATTTTACTACATTAAAGAGATCGCATGATGTTTTAATTAGATATCTTAGTATTTATAAAAAATGAACACTACATCTGAAATTAGTCCGCATTGTTATCAACTCAGTGAAATTGAAACACTGTAGTAAAATTTAACGGTAACAAGTAAATATTGAGTAAGTCTAAAACTGCCTTATAATTGTCACTCATACAGATTATTTCATCACAGTCTATGCATTAATATAAATTGATGACGACTTGTCTCGTGTTTTGAAAAAAAATACTTGAAAATAAAGTACACCTTGAACTAAACACATGTATTCTTTTTTCAAAATTATTTTAAGTGCTTAGGAACAAAAATAATAGAGACAGATCACACATCCACTGCTGAATGTAAGCCTCTTCTAATCGACGCCATTTCACCTGTGTCCTGATTAATTACCATGAAACAATCTAAGTACTGATTAGGTAGGTATTGTGTTGAATTCAAATGTTTCACGATTAATTTGTTATCACTTCAAAATATCTAAATGTAGAGAATAGTAAACAATCACTACGCGTTTCACACCCGAGGCGCACGTTAAATAAATGTCTGCTAATTCTACGTATACGACTTTCTTGTTTAAAATATTGTTTATCTCTATGATACCATTTTAACAAGCAGTTGGATTTTCTTTTGTTTTAAAAGTTATTTTCTATATTTATTTATTTTACACTTTTACGTTACTTAGGAGTGTTCAAAAGGCGTATCTTACGAATCATAGTATTCTCTAGTATTATGAAAAAAAATCATTCACTTACTATTTAAATATTTTCTTACTCAACGACAAGCTGCACCTGCGGGTTCACCTGTACGAAATTCTAAATTAAATAGGCTTTAAAATACTTTATATTAGCAATATATGGAAAATAAACTTTGCCAAATATTTAAGGGCTTAAACTCTTCATTTTTTTCTCTTATTAAGTCTGAAGTTGGAAGATGAATATAGTTCAATATAAAAGAAATGCATTTCATATGGTTTTACAACGGCAAGTTATGTAGTCAATTCAATTAATATTTCAATAACAATAAAATTTTATGGAGCTCGTATTTTATTATTTTATCTGTAGTGTCAACGGTAGCAATAACAGCAATATTGGCCACTGCAGTACTAAGCTCTAAATGTATATATTCTAAGTTATGAATAATGATTTGCGTATTACAAGGTATTTATTCAAATGGCTATTGTTAAGCCGATTGTTTGATCCGAGTCGGCCTTTCACACGTTGAAAGTTTAATCGTGAAATTAATAATTATTTGTATAGTGAACATTTGAACACAAGGTATCCTTCATGCGTTCTAACTAAAAATAAACATTATTTACCTAACAAATATTTCAGCCATATGAAGATTTTGTTGGTAATAAAATATTTTCAGCATTAAACCTACTGTATAACTGCCTATCGCAAAACATGCTGAACAATTTTTTCACTAAAAAATACCAGTTTCACGTCGACTTGTTATATTCCCAGAAAGAAAATCTTAACCACTTGCGACACTAAGGTATATAAAAGGTTCGATGAAACAATATTAAGTCGTTGAAATTTGAACTAGTCGAATAGTCATTAGAAATGTACCGCGCAGAAAGTTATAATCTATCAAAATGTTTGGTTAAGTTTCATCCAAGCTCGTAGACATCAACAATGAAAGTTGCTGACCTTATAGGGAAGTAAGGTAAGGTTCGTTCATTGGGATTCTGCGCGGGGCGCGTGGAAATGTTAATGCTTGCTGCGAGATAAACTGCCCACGCAGCTTCTCAAACGTTCAGCTTCATTGGCGGATAATTATTCTATGAAAGCGACACTGGGAACTGGAATGGTTTCACCCTTGTAGTTATATTTGGCGAGAGTAATGTTCGAACTGGAATACTCTTAAAATAAATGATCAAACTCGGCTACATAAGGTAAACCACTTTATAAGATAAGCGAATATTTTAGTAACAATAAATAAAATAAAAATGTTTGCCTGCGATATTCAAAAAAATTAAGAGTGGCTGTATTGTTTTTAGATCTGCAGGTCTGAGTGAATATTTAAACTTAATTTTTTTATCATGATACAACAAACGGTGTGCACAATAATACATCTTTGAGAATACCAAAAAGTAGCGAGAAATCATGATGTTGAATGTAGTATTTAACCATATGATTGGACAGACTACATTTTCCTTCCTTAACTTCTATGACATGAATAATTTGATTTGTTAAAATTTTTATTATTACGATAAATCACAATGCTAAATGAAATGTTTAATAACCCTAATTTGGGGATTACAACAAGTATTGTATCTGTAATATCCAATAAAACAAATCGTATGTGTACGTATATACGTTAAGTAGGTCAAGATATTTGTATATAACAAATTTAGTGTAAGTGTAAATAGTATACGTAACTTTGAGAAGCAACAGCCCTAAGCGAGTGTGCTATGGCCGAGACCATCCGTCTCAATGCACCCACAGCAGTGCACACAGATGCGGGCGCGCCGCTTCGCTCCGCTACCCCCGTATATAAACGTACCACAGACTAGCCTTGAACTTCATTTCATCGACGACATTCAGCGAAAACCACCCTTCGATTTCCACCTGTGCGGATATTGGACTTTGTGACGTGAGCTATGTTGTGTTGGAACTGAACACTGAACGGTGAACACTGTGCTCGGTGCTCGGAAACGAATGATTTAAAAATGAAGACCGTACTGCACGCGGTGAGTTGGAGTTTCAAATGTATTAGCCGTATGTATGTAGTTTAATCGTAAAGATTAACGGAATGAAGAACAGTCAGAAATCTTCAATAGCGGCGGGCGTGATTGAATAGAGTGCTAAATGTAGCTGGTTAGGTCTGTGCCGATATGTACTTGGCACTGGATGCCCTCTGCCTGACTCGATAGGAAACTGGCATGATGATACGATAAGAGAAATATTAAATTTAGCGCTTTTTAATTTTTTTTGTGGCAGACCGTTGGAATTTTTCCATTTCATAATATTTTATTATGACACCCCAAACAATCAAACAGTTACAGAAGGTACAATAAAAATGTAACATGTAAATTAAAAAAAGAAATCGTGTCAACTAACAGTAATACTGTTAGTTAAATTATCATTAATTTCAACAGAATGATAGTAAAATCAAGAATTTTCTTCACTACAGTGGAATGTTATGTTTATTAGTTACGTTTTCATAAAAATATGTATCACTGGGTTTCTAAGCGTTTTAAAAAGTGACATGTAACTCATTTCACTTCGCGATGCGTTTATCTGGCGGCAAGCATCTTCTTAGTTAATTAACGCACTCTAATTGGATAATTCCTGACACCTAGCGTGTAGAAAGTAAAAAGATGATCGGACGTATGAAACGTAAACAATGGCCAACGTTTACCGTTTGTGCACGGGAGACGATACAATCATATTCTCCTTAAATATTTCTCACACATCCTGTTTTTTATTCGCAATTGTGACTATCAATGTACTCATTTTAGCATTAATTGTTTTTATTACGCTTATATTCTATGGAAAACGTTTATTAACTTTGTAAACGTAAAAACACAATGCTGAGAATTATTTCTTGCAGTGACATTATGGTAATGAATTCGTTTTTGTTAAATTTAAATTAGATTAGGTAATAGAATATTAGACTGTACGCCCAGGGGATTAGGGCAGTTATAGTTATTACACCTTGAAGTAATTATTATTAAATTTATTTGTGTTTCGGTCTGAAGGGTATGGTTTCCTTTCCACGTATATACTCGTATTATAGAGGCGACGATCTCAGCCGTTAAGAGTAGCAACGCATCTGTGATCGACTTCCAATAGCACGGATGCTAGATCATACTATCAGCATTCATCAGTATGAGAGCTGATAGTATGATTTGTCAGTACAAATACTACTTGGACGAATGTTACCGACAATCCTATCCCTGCAGTCATGTTCGAGCATATGTCCAAGGGCGGCAACAGTTACTTGAGACTATGTTACTGTTTTCAAATAAAAAGAAAAACAAAACTTTTTGGTATATGTGAGTTTACCAGAAATGAAATGGCACATTTGTTATGTAAATCGTAATTGTTAAGATAAAATATAAATGTTAACTTTAAAACTATGCATTATCTATACATATAATAAAACTGTAAAGTAAAAAGTAAATAAAATACCCCCAAGGGTCTTCATACAAGTGACACAAGCCAAAACAAATCACTTTGAAATTTTTGTGTGTCTGTCTGTTGTCCGGCTTTCACGCAAAAACTACTGGACGGATTTTGATGAAACTTCTTTTGTTATATAGCTATTAGTCCTCGGCAACATATAGGCTATAATTTATTTTGAAATACTCGAAATGTTGTCCAAAGTATCTATTACAAGCGGACGAAGTTGCAGGCAAAAGCTAGTTCTTAATAATTCCCGGAAAATGATACGCGGAACCCAAATCGCTACAATAAACAGTATTCATCGTCAAGCAGTGTCAAGTTAAACTAGAATATTGGATTATGCTCCAATCGTTCCGCTTATATAGAAAAGCAAACCTATTTCTGTTAGAGAGACAGGCTAGTTTGCTGAAAACTCTGTTTTGACATGGTGTATTTCCTGACCGTCTTTTGATATATTTGTTAGTATTAAGTCCCTATATTTTATTAATATGTGCTTAAAACTTATAAGGCTACGTAGTTTATAGAAGTTCTTTTGTCCAAGCTTACTTTAGGAATTTGACATTCAAAAACGACATAAAATATACAACTTACATACATACTCGTATACTCGTATACTTGAATTGGTATTTTTGTACAATGTATGTAGTAAGAAATGATAGTCTAAATATCATTATATTTATGCTGAAACTGTTCTTGTCGCATTGAAATGCCATTCATTATATTGTACACCAGATCTACCAACCTAACACTCCATACAACTGTAACGTTATACTTAGGTAATCGACATTACTCTATAGCTTTCCTTAAGGCCGAAAGGAAATCGCGACATGATTGTGCTTGTAATAATGCACCCTGCGGCGATGTAACGAATTACATACAGCCCGTGGATAAATCTTTAGTCAATTATTGTGCAAAATACACCTTTGACAACTGAGTAACAAGCGTAGAAATGATTGATTGGCAATCGTTACGCACAGTAATACATCACACCCTTATTAGTAGCTACACAAACAAGAAGTAACCAGTAATTTGCCCGTAACAGGTAAAAGGGAAAACCTGGTATTCTTCACATTGACCGACCGTTGACTCGTGATGATAGTGAAATGAAGATTCTTTTCCTTTTTCCGATCTTTATATGGAGCCGCTTTTTATTACGTGGCTTACTGTTGAGAAATGTGTTTTAAATTGGAAATCTATGGATGCATGTCTTACCATAGATAATTTTTTCGGCCTCTATTTTTACTATCTTCTTATATTTATATATGTAAGTATTTTGAATATCTTTTTTTGGTATTACGTAAACGTAGTTTGTCGTACATTAATGTTATGTATATATAACAGTCGATTTCATACACTTTGCTGGCGGTTAATTACTCAAACTAATGATAACATAAGAAATATTTAATTTAATGCTTCACTATATTTTTCTTTCATTGTGTTATTTTCGATAGTGTCAAGGACAAAACCAAATCTATGCACTAAAGTTGTATCAATTTCTTGGTTAATAGTATGCAAACAACTCACTCATCAAGTAACCAACATATTGTTATCAATTAATCTTTTAAATGACATATGATTAATGATATCGTGGTATTTTAGTTGTTGCATCAATCACCGTATGTAAAATAGATTTTGTATCTCATATAGATAGCAGACGCGTCGTATCGAAGACCATCTGATGTTTATAATAATAATTTTCATTTCAGACGATCCACACTTAGATGTTACTGTTCAAGAGCTTCTAAACCAATATTAATATCTCTGTAGTTCACGTACTTGAATAGGACTAAACAAGTTAAGACACAAACAGACACGACCCGCCGACAGTTTACTTCGAAGGTTTTGTGTGCCCCAATTTACAACCGCAATGTGTTGTCACACTACCAATAGCTATGTATACCCATAATTACAATTACACGATACAACACAAATAATGCTTAAATATTACAGTGATAAACATAGCCAGATCCATTTTACATTTATTGTTGTTACAGTAATTAAAAAGCACAAACCTGCTTATGTAATGAATATTTATAAATCATAACTTATATCATAACAAACAAAGCGTGGGCAAGACGCTAGCGAGTATCATTATAAAATGTTACGCAACATCAAACCAATTTAGATGCCAATGTCCTACTTAGTAAGTATGCTATAAATCTTCATTTTACGTAACTTTTATTTACAACTTTCCATGCTCGTAGCGAATAAAAATATTATGTTGTGACTAGTACTTATAAAATTGTGACAAAATCTGTGTTTGAATAAAACCAATCAAATTTATTGAATTTTAGAATGATGCAAATTAAACTACGTAAACGTAACATCACGCCTGTAATCCCCGAAGGGGTAGGCAGAGGAGTGTAGTACACCCCCACATTTCACCAGT
>DWUN01000492.1:0-22354 GCA_018249975.1 Passova gellias
TCTTTATTCTGTAATTCCTTTGATGCCTACATGTAGGTATAGATAGGTAGGTAAGTTATCTACTCATCGTATAGGACTGTTATTTATTGTATTTATCAATTTGCGTCAGACAATGGGCCTTATCAATTAAGTAAATACAATAATTCCGTTGCAGCATTAATAAAGTGCTATTGTATTTGATACTTGTCAATGAATTGTTTATATTCCGGTAACTTTCTGATAACTCGAGACAAATCAGTCATGTCTGTTATGCCTATTGTACATTCTTTGTAATTGTTTATATTAAGCAATTTTTCTAACAAACATATTTTTTTTAACAATTGGCGAACCAAAAATTAATAAAAGTATAAAAAATTACTTTGAAATACATTAAAAATTTATATTAATTACTTGAATTTGCCTACTACGTGTAAAACTTAATGTGAGCCTCTCTGATAATAAATCACTGATAAGATAGCCCAATGGCTATGGGTTTAAATATTGTTAGGTATGTCAATGACATACCTAACAATCTAAACCCAACATCAGAACCTAAACATGACGAGAACTTGTTAATAGTTAACTGAATATTAATAGTCGTGAATACCACATATTTTTTGATTCAATGGCAATGTTTAAAAATCGTCGTTACTAGTGCATGTAGTCTGTACAATGTATGTATTTATTCTGCTGAATTTTCATGACGTGTTTTGCGCGACACGAATCTGTGCTTTTAAAGGTGGAATGCCGTTATGCTCATCGCGAGTGACTGGCATTCGACTTGTCGCCACACTCAATTTGCTTTCACATTTTATTTTTAACCTTGATTTATCAAAAAGTATGTTTTAATGTATAGTTATATCATTGCAGCTATAGAGCAAGACATGTTTTAATAGGAGTATCCTCAAGTATCCCACTGTTTAAACAACATTTGTATTACCTTAATATTATTTTAGTATGTTGTGTTTAAATAACATTTCCATAATTTTTCATATCTTTACAAATAAATTGGTTTTTGAAAATTAAAGCACCCTACGAAACAATAGTGAAGTACTGCTTTTCACCTACGTTATAACCTAAGCTTCATTTACACTACTTGTATGAATTATTACCTATTGATAGTACCTACCTAGAGAAAGAGATGTTATGTATTGTATTATTATGTGATGTGCAATAAATCTTATTGTATTATATTGCATTGTCTGTTACCAGCCTGGTTATTTATAAAGTAAATTAATGTAAATTATAACAAATCATATAAATGTATTAGACACTCGAGAACGCACGTAGCTACGTTGTTAAGTAGTTTACGACAGGAAAATTGTTAATATTTACCTTTGACAAGCCATTCCGGTCTAGACTAATAATGTTGCTCGGGGATTCACAGAAACTATACTTACTGGTATTGGTGGATAGTCTATAGCAGAGGCTCTCAAACTTTTTCGTCTACCCACTTACAAAATCGATTATTTCCTAGTGCCCCACGAAATTACTTTATTTTAAATATACCTAGTGTGTCATAATATGTTCCTCCCCCTTAAAATAACTTCATCATACTCCAATTCTTTCTAGCTAGAGAAGGGTGCTAACGCACCCTTCTCTAGAAAAACTTAGAGAAAAACTGGTCCCCCGAAATTTGCCCGATATAACTATCGGGCAAATTTTATATAATGTCTCGTTCGCATATTGCAAAACGAAAACTCCTATGGTCAGTGCAGTAAGTATGTATCATTAAAAATATTACTAGTTTATAACTCATCAAATACGCAAGATTATCCCACGTAAATACGTAAGGGCCTAATATTTATAAAATTACCTATATTGTCATTCCAAAACAAAGGCAAAATCTTTGTCTGGGCATATCTAACGAATTGATTTACCTATAAGCTTGTAGGATATATTCGATAATAACTGTATTCGGTCAGATGGGTTAGACCCACGTGCGCTGGGTCATGATCTCACGAAACGCCTGCCATGTTAGTGGGCACGTCGCCGACGGCACCACGCATTGCTTTACGCAACCATTTATAAAATAAAGCAATTTAAGAACATATTACCAACGTATGAGACTTAACATAACAGCTCTGTACTGTATCGGGTAATGTTTTATAAATATTATAAGTTCTATTAAATACCTAGAATAACCAATCTACACGCGATGAGGTCATTGACGCACATTTGATAATATTATTAGGTATCTATATAAGTGTAAAACTAAACATTTCTCATAAAATGGTAGTCATTTCTTTCCCTAAGTAATTATGTTGTCATCACTTAAGTTAAATCCTTACTTATGTTATGTTAAATAACTTTTGATAATAGGTATACAATGTTCGTAATGACTTTAAAACTCTTACAAATGTCATTGGCACTATTTAACCTGGCAGTATTTAAATATTAGGGCGGTTAGTTAAACTTATTTATTGAGTTTGGGTCTACGTGTGTCATACTCGTATCGAGATATTTCGCAAGCATTCACAGTTGTTGCGTAGAGCGTTATCCTAGCGCGTCAGTTCGTGAAGGGCATCACGTGAATGGCTGCGGCAGGAGGGGGGCTTGCGGCGTGTCGGGGGCCGGGCGTGACGTGTGCGCGCGGACGCGGGAGCGGCGAGGCCGAGGGTGTGGTGCACATGCGCCGACTCAAGGTGACCCTCGACTCGTCGAGCAAGTGCCCCGCGCCGCTCGCACCGGTCGGTTCCTTTCACTTCGTCGCGATTGTACGGTCCTCTGAATAACCGGTTTCTGATTGAACGCGGATATATCGCGAGTTTCGTTCCCGGTGGAATTTATGACAGCACCCTGTGGACGCCAACGCTTCTCGTTCATCACCTCTTATCTTGGTCTTCGCGACTGACAAGACGAATCGATATGCGTCAAGCGCGAGACATCGTAAGTATCTAATGAAAATATTTGCTAAAACTCAGAATATTCCGAAGTACACAGTGTTTAGAGCGTGTAACTAACTGTAGACCTTTTATTTATTATAAAACTATACGACTCAGTGGCCGATTTCATGATTGGATTCTATATAATGTGGTGTTGAGTTTCCCTAGTCCTCTGTTTGTGCGCTATAATAAATTAAAAAAATATATGAACATGACTATATTTTTTGTGGTTGGACAGACGTGACGAAGTTGTCCTAAACATGCAATTTCTGTAATCTTTAAAGTTTATAAAATGAGTTATGCTTTTTATGATAGTATGTATATGACCACTCCAGCGTTATATTACAGCTTCAGCGTTATAAATATTAGGGTACCTATACCTATTTCGTATTAACCTAATCCGAATTCTTAGGTCACGACTCAAGGTCATTTGACTCATTTGGATCTTTGGAATCCCCGACGAACAAAATCGTTTATGAAATCATCCTTCAAGCAACCATATAAATTCCTCGTTGGTTAAGGTATTAGTTATAATGTTCCATATTATAATGTTAACCAGATATAGGAACCTACCTAGCATCAATAATTATCTAAATAATATGTAACATGCGTACCTACAATATATTCGGTACTTATATCGTGACTTTATAGTAGAAATTGACACATTCATGTCAATTGAAGTGATCAGATTTCACCAGTTAAGCTACAAAGACGACTAACTTAAGTTGTTAGACATGACTTACCAGTTTACGAAGTACGACATTAACACGAACATTTTTATTTGCGTTTTTACTTTACTCTATGACGATAAAATTTGCGTAGATTACTACGCAAATTTTAGATAGATAATTCTAATTAATAGACAGAGTACATTTTAAACACCATATTAACGATACTATAATTAAAAGTCATTATGGAACTGGATATTTTTGTTTTACAATATCTCCAATGGGTTTCTTTTTCATTTATTTATGTACACACAACCATAATACAGTACAGGCTTGATTAAAAACATTTATTGATAATGGAACAATGTCCTCTCATTTTAGTTTTTATATTATGGA
Source organism: Passova gellias (assembly GCA_018249975.1). NCBI lineage: Eukaryota > Metazoa > Arthropoda > Insecta > Lepidoptera > Hesperiidae > Passova > Passova gellias. The sequence continues at coordinate 3,929 of DWUN01000492.1, forward strand.
GGCAAAATGGTGTTTGATTTTTATAATGCAAGGCGGAAACTGCCAGACTTTGCATAAGACTGTTCATAAAATTTTATCTACTAAATACGTGTAACGAACCACTATTCAGATACGAAACTTGTTTTATTTAAGTATAAAGTAGGATTTATGTGTTTATTCATCTAAACCTTAATAAGAATATGATTACAATCTGACTGATACTGAGGTTTTATCTCACCACTTGAGTCTGAAGTATACTGACTAGACAAGCAATTATCAGATATCCTACAAAGCGGCAAATTATTAACAAATCTTTCAAATTGTACCGATATGTAAATTAATAAATTGATATTATTCCTTTAACATTTAAAATGAAACTTTTTGAGTAGGTGCTCGTAAGTAACGCTTTTTATTTTTGGTGTCTATAGATTTTTTATTCGCGTTGTTTTTTCCCTAAACATACCTAGTAACTGTTAATGTTAACCTTTTACAGCATACAAACATAAAAATGCTTACGTAAAACAAGTTTTTTTGTATTTAGCAAAAGATTGTAAAAATCTTTTGCGGTAAATTTACAGACGATAGGTATTTCTAAAGCAGTATGCACTGGTACTACAAAATTACTAGTGTAAGTGTGAAATTAATCTGATATTTGTTAAAATACTTATCTTTAACAGAAACGCAACTTTTCAATTAAATTATTCCGTTAAGTAATTTTTAATATATTTAATGATTTTTTATGTCAACATATAAAGGCGGTTGTTTAAACGCTAAGTAATATTTGGTAGAGATGAGGTTATGCGATGCTTACTTTTTGCTGACGTGTGTACATCAAAATTATGTGTATTACGTTACGTCTACTACGTTAAAGACGTCTCTATCATTAGCTATCACGAGACTCTCGGAAATAAACAAGACGCAAGTGTGGCCGCAAACAAAAGGCATTGCCAAAGTGTATTTTAGCACACGCTCGGCTGCCTACACCGCTTCTGGCGTCCACAAATCTCACAATCCCGCGAAGATATTAGTTGAAATTCATTTACCTATTTTTAAATACATACTTAAAAATATTCCTCTGTGCTAAAAGTTGATTGTCGTCAGCGATATTTTCCACGAACTTTTTCCAAATTCAGTGTTCTTGCATTGTATTAGTTACACGTTCATGTGAATTACGGCAAACACAATTACCATATCATATTATAATAACAGGTATTTCTTCACGTTTCACATTTAAAGTTTTATAACAGCATAATTTGTTTTTAAAGGTCATCTCAACTTGTTTCGTCTACTAACAGGCAGAATAAAAAAGTGCTAGTTGTCAATGTATATTATTAAAAAATGATTACCTAATTATGGAAAGTTACAAAAATGTTGTTCTATTAGATAATTATAGGTATAGGTATACTTTAAAGCATAGGCTGTCAAACTCATTTATAGCTACTGATATAATAATGTCACCACAGAAAGTTCCGTCGTTTGCCTTCTCATAAGATCTTAATAATTTTGATTGATATCGTCCTTTTATAGGAAGTTCAACGGTAAATTTTCACTAAGAATAATATGAAATTACGGCAACTTTCGTTATCTATCTATCTATATGAATATTAAACAAGAAGGTGACTGACTGACCGTGAGATCAACGCATAGCTAAAACCGTAGAGCCCAGATCCTGAAATTTCGCAGATAAATTCGATACAACGTAAGGGAGCAAGCACTAATTTATTTGTTTTTGGGAAGTCAATTCCAAAGCTGCTGGAAAAAGCTATAAACTCTTATAATGCAACCAAAGTCAAATAGATCTGATAAACATTTAGAAATAAATGCAAACAAATAGACATTCAGGTAATGTTGTTAATAATGTGACATAGTCTACATTCAGGTAATCTAAAACATTTTAGACAAAACTATTCTTATGTCAATAACACAGTTAATTGAAAGCAACATCAAAACTTTGATTTGCTAACCTAAAAAAGGCTCTTTGTACCTATTTAACATATTCAAAATCCGACAAGGCCAGCATGGCAGACTATGGCCTTACCCCTTCTTAGTTTTGGGCGACCCCCCGAGTGCAATAGTGGAACTATAAAAAGGTTGATGCATAACGATGTGAATATCGATATATCATTCTACGATTCTACAGTTGTCATTAAACGTTAAATACTTATAATTACATTTTACATGTTATATAGTTAACGCAGCAGGTTTCAAGTTACTAAGTACCTACTATGGTTATTTCGCAACTTGTACTGTATTATAAATCCCTCGTCTGTGTAAAATTCAGTGGTAAGAATTATAATGAAATAAATTTGTATCAGAAGTATTAACCTCGCAATTTTAAAATAACTAGGTTAAAATTTCATATGTAATTTTCATCGAAATAAATTGGGCCATTATACACACACACGAGTAAAATGTTAACTTCATTGGCACTTTGTCTTTGTACTTGCACAAATGTAATGTGGTGATGGTAAATATAGAAAGACGTCGAGTCAAGGAATTCTTGACGTCACGAGCGAGCCCACGCATCGACCAATCAGATGCATACAACGAGAGGCGCGCCTTAGGAAATAAGATAAACACATCATTTTGCGAATAGCAGATACAAGAATCAAAAAACGTTTTTAATAGTACACCGACGTATTTCAGTTATAGAAGGTTTCAATGAGAAATTACTAAAGAAGTTTTTTATTCTTCCTCTGGTTATTGGGTTGCACCACGTAATCTGTACTATTCTAGCACACATACAGATAGCACTTGAGAGCGAGACAACAATAGCGTATTATCATGAATGAAAAAGAACGCGCCAGTTCATATAAACCAAGCACGATCGCCGGTTGTGCTTGTCGTCATATTTCTCATTTCTTATTTCCTTGTGGATTTGACAAGTCGTGTTGCAAAGTGTACCGCGCGCAGTGTTAAATTGCTTAATAACGTAACTTAAAAATGGGTATGGCAATAAATAATTTACCTCTGGTGAGTAATGTACAGTGTTATGAATTTTTTAAATGTATTTCTTATAAATTTTAAAATAGTTAAAATGCAACCATAGGCTACAGTATAGTAGTGTTGTAATGACCGCTTTGACCTTGTGAAACTCGTTCGTGATAAAATGGACGGTTAGCTCGCCCGGCTTGCCGCCACCTAGTCATATGCAAGGAAATTGCATTTTCATTTTATGTAGAGTTTAATTTTAAACTTCAAGGTTATTCAATGTCGTAATAATGAGATATTTCGATTTAAAATCTATTTTCATTCACAGTATAATAAATAAGAATACTACCTATACGTTACGTATTGCTGTACTTACCTATGTAAAAATAGGAACCTGTTTACCTACCGTATTATACTTGATTATCAAATAAAAATGATTCATGTAATATATCGAAATTGAATAAGGATTTTTTTAAAATATGATAATGGTTTATCAATTTGCCACAACAGCTGGTTGACTGAAAAAACATCACTATGATGAAAAAATCTTAATTGAAAAATGTAATTTGTGCATTTTACTATTGAGCGTGTTTAGCCAATTTTGTGCAATGAATTTTTTTTGACGTAAACACACAATTCGTAGTTATTTCTTAAAAGTCAAAAGTAATAAATTTCGTTTGTTAAATAGATCCGCGAAGAATGCGAGGTTCTTCACCTAACAGACAAGCAGATGAAGGAGATCATGAGCAGACTTCACAACGATCTTCTCAAGGGTCTCGGGAAGGATACTCACGCCAACTCAATTGTGAAGTGTTGGATTACTTACATTCAGGATTTACCTAACGGGAAAGGTAACTGTTGATTATAATTATGATATTCCATTATTCAATTATTTTATATTAATAATATTATTACTTTCATTTTTATTAAACGAAATGTAATAGTTAATGTAGATAATTAGATCTACAGTATGAAACGATATGTATGAAAAAATTGATTAAATTTTACATAATAACAGGTAATTAAATTTCCAATAAAATATTTTTGTACTTAACAAACTCTTTTCAATTAATCTTTACCGAAAAGGATTAAATAATATTTTCGTATTGTATCATTTAATACTATATTTCTTTATTACAGAACGCGGTAAATTCTTGGCACTAGATTTAGGGGGTACAAACTTTAGAGTGTTAATAATAAATCTTGGAGAAAACCACTTCGACATGCAGTCTAAAATTTACGCCATACCGAACCATATAATGACAGGGACTGGTATAGCGCTTTTTGACCATATAGCTGAATGTTTAGCGAATTTTATGAAGGTGAGAATATAAAAAAATATATATACATTAAAAATACGTCTAAAATAAAATTATTGTAATCAAGGTCATACCTATGTAACTCATAATATCCATATGTACTACTAATGATTTTTCCAGTGTAATTTTACATCTGTAAGTTAATAACAAGTTGTTTTTGGTTTTCTAGGAACATGACGTGTATGAAGAGCGCTTGGCTCTCGGCTTCACGTTTAGTTTCCCATTAAAACAATTGGGTCTCACGAAGGGGATCTTGCAACGTTGGACGAAGGGTTTCTCTTGCAGCGGGGTAGTAGGCGAGGATGTAGTGCAAGGGCTGAAAGACGCTATTGCGAGACGAGGGGTGAGTGTCCATTTATTACATTTCAATGTCATATTGAATAAAGAAATTTATTTTTGTTCAATATCAGAGATACACCGTTTTATTGATATTAGTGGTTTTGTACAATGTAACGTCAACAACAACAACAATGTCAATATATTGTATAACATTGTAATGAAAAAAGGAATTAACTAAATACCACTTAAATTAGTAAGACACTGCATAAAACAATCTGATGGCAAATTTATTATATTTTCACAAGATTAATTGATTTCAGAAATGTCATTGGTACAGTCTAATAACAAGACATACAATTCTGTAAAATCTATGTCTTGCCTAATGCTTTCTCTATTTATATAACAAAATCTTTCGAGATCTTCACTATATTATACTTTCGATTTTTCTTTTGACAACTTTTGAAAACTTTAAACTGATTTGGTAACAATTTTTGTACAAAATTTAGAGAAAAAAATAAACGACTTTTCAGGACCTTGCATTGTCCGTAATGGGAATTCTCAATGACGCAACTGGGACCCTTATGTCGTGTGCGCATAAGAACCCCCGTTGCCGAATTGGCATTATTATCGGTGAGTTGACGATGATACCAGCTCTCTACTAGATCTTAAGGCATGTTCGGAGCCGAATTGAGAGCCAATAGAGATTTTCATGCTTTCCAATTGATTATAAAAACTCAGTACTCCAACAATGTAGAGCCTTTTTCTACAGTACACAGATTATAAATTGTAAAAAGACCGTGAAAACAATGAATTTCCGAACGGCTCTTATTATTTTAATACCGCTAATGCAGAATAGTAACCAAGAACAATGTTGCCAGGATTATGCACAATTTTGATACGTACATTGTTTCGTGACTAGTTAAAAACAGTTCAACGGTCAATTTGGAATAGTGGGTTGAGCAAGTAGTGGCAATGGACGAAGTTTCATCAGATAAGTGATGTAACTCGTGTACAGCAAACGGTACACTCATACGTAAACGTCGAAATTCAACAGAATTTTGTTTGCAATATGAAAATTCGATTCGATTTCTATACATTCATCGATTTCTCAATAAGGACCGAATAATTTTAATAAGCGATTCGTTTTAATCACGAAGTCTTTAATGTGTCATATTTATTTAGATAATAACATATATTATTCAAGTCTTAAAGGGTTTCTTAATACAAATTGTTTACAGTTACCTCAAATCTGAGATCTAATGTGCGTACTGATTATGAATTTCATTTATGTACTCGTATAGTTGAGATATGTTTATAGAATACAAAATATTTATACTACTGAGTTTTTATAACTGAAGATCTCTATTATAATATCATCATCAACATTTGAACGGGACTCCCGGGACCTCACCTTGAGAACGATGGCGACTCTTTTCTTCTCTACTTAAACCGCATGTTTTCACTCTTGTAGGACGTACAGATTGATATTTGCGCAATTCTGAACGACACCACGGGCACTCTGATGTCCTGCGCGTGGAAAAACCACAACTGCAAAATAGGACTCATCGTCGGTAGGTTTACCTTGTTTACGGAGACGGGTGTGTCGCTTATTATTCGTTGTGCCGTCACTCGCTATCGTGCATCATAAACGGTGCCGGAGCTCTCATTACTTTTAATATTCGACTCAATACGCTGATTAGATATCGCTGTGATTATTTACTTAAAATAGCCCATTCATTTTATTTAACTACATGATACCGATGACGTCAAATCAGCGTGTTTAGTTCACGAACATTCAAAAGCTTTATGCAGCATGAATCGCTACAACGAACGCTTGATTTGTAGAGGTTTTCATTTTTAACACTGCGCACCGGCCACGTAAAAGTTATATCGGAAAGAGTTTAATATTGCCTATTTCAGTTGTTAATTGGGATATTTTAGTAAATGTTGGTTTTGGTTTCTTTTTTTGTAATACTAGCTTATTTTCCTGTGATATAATTGTGTCTTATGTAAACGAGTATGTAATCAAACCCAGGTACCGGAAGTAATGCATGTTACGTCGAGAAGACTGAGAACTGCGAGCTGTTCGACGGGGAGCCCGGGAAGGACGAGCTTCTCATCAACACAGAATGGGGAGCATTCGGCGATGATGGCGCCTTAGACTTCGTTCGGACTGAGTTCGATCGCGAAGTCGACTCAAACTCGATCAACCCTGGCAAACAAATGTATGCTCTATTCTCAAACTCTTATGACTTATAAATGCAGTTCCTGTTAGAATCATGCCTCATTAAGACAGAAACAACCGGACATTTAAATAGGTTGTGCAGTCAACTAATTACAGATTCTGAATAAACAGCTAATGCTATCAACACAAACTTTTTTATACTTAGATAAATAGTCCTATTTAACGTGTCCACGTTATTTTGAGCTTAGTTAACAGGTTATTGGTTTATTAGACAATATTGCTTGCGTTGGTACTTAACGGTACAATCGAGTTCGAAAACCGTTAAAGTGTTTCATAATGCAATTTATGGGAATTAAAAACATACTGTAATGTCGCATTATCATAAAAAGTATACGTTTAATCTTAAGCTAATATATTAGTTGGGGTTAGGGTTTAACTATTAACCTTTTTGTACATAGAAATATGGTTCGATTGCTCTAATATATAATATTTTTTATATTGATCTATCTCATCATTTTGGTTCATCTCCGTATTTCAATGCCATTTGTATGTCTCACCCTTAAAACTGGGACACAGCATTGATAGCATGCGTACTTTAAAGGCCGGAACACTAGCTAGCTACACCCAGACACAGAACAAGCGGACATGCTCATCTCACAAATGTTCGTCCTGGTTAGGAATCGAATTGTATAATGTGGGAATTTCTATAGCAGCCAAGCCCAACGTTTGTTAATATTGCAGCCAAGAGAAGATGATATCGGGAATGTACCTGGGCGAGCTGGTGCGGCTGGCACTGGCCAAGTTCACGCGCATGGGGCTGCTGTTCGGCGGCCGCGGCTCTGACCTGCTGTTCCAGCGCGGCAGCTTCTACACCAAGTACGTGTCCGAGATCGAGTCGGACAAGCCCGGCGACTACACCACCTGCACAGAGGTGCTCGAGGAGCTCGGTACGTATGCTCCGCCACATTCAGTTTGAACCTTATACTGAAGTTAAATCATCATTAATAACATCACTTTTAAGCAGTCATAGTAGTAGTTTGTTGGGTAGTTTGAAATTCAATGTTTCACTCCGGTGGTACTTGTTAGTTGTTACGAACGATTCTGTGTGTCGAACCAAGTCTGGACATCCGCTGTAAGCGTGCGTGGCAGATTACACCCTAGAACTATTTCACTGTGATAAGAGACTCGTGTTTAGCAGTGGAGTTGTTCCACTAACACATAAGGTTGAAAAATATGATTTACAAGAACACGTAAAATCCGTATCAACAGCACCCATACATGTCAATGAGGCTTGCCTTATCGCGTACAATCCGATTTGATTGTTGGAATCAAAATGTGTCATAATAGCTTTGAATAAAAATCCTAAGTGACGCTAATATTGATATGTAATCAATAAAAACCGATCCCGCGTCGAACACGACGTCGCTAACTTAAAGTGAATTCCATGTTTAGTTAATCATAAAATGCATTGTATACTTTACAATACATTTTTATGATACGTACAATGGTCGTATATCAATAAATATCATTCGGATTAAAACTTCAAACACGCATTCGACCGACTGTTTCTAGAAATCAATCTAATCTACTCATACATCAGGTGTCGTGCTAATAGGGTGTAATGAAAACATAACGTTACTTTGCTCCTCTTGTATCTTTCCAAATCTTTAAGAGTACCGTTAAATTATCTATTAAATTAAACAGCTGAACTGGTTAGAACTAGTGACTATAATACATTGTGTAAAGTTTCCATCGATCATATTGAAATAAACAATTCACGATAAGCTGCTCTGCGCCTGGCCCATGCCGGCGTTACGTAAATCTTTGCATGAGGCTGTTATGTAATTCTCGTTACTTCAACTCTAGTTATAAACACGATTACCGACGGCTATTGTAACAATGGCTCTATAATGCCAGATAATATCCACCTATTAGAATGCATATGTAATTTTCAAAGTTGTGACACGTTTCATATTTTGAATAATGAAATCGACCAACATATTGAAGCAACTACCATTTTTCATTGTTTCTTTATGTACATTATTTTAAAGAGGTGCTGATTTATTAAATCATTTTTAAATATCTATAAAAGAATATACCAATTTACTTGTTATTTCATCAGTCAGTTAATATAGAATACATTGATACTAATAAAACTCTAGTTAAGGCAGTGAAAGATATAAATGTTGAAAACCTGTTATATACTGTATATTATGCATAATGTAAATCGCAAAACCTGTCGACCTTCGTATATGAAAGAGGGAAGCCAAAAAATACATATCAGAACATGTTTTAGAATGACACTCGATTTCTTTAGTGCAACCTTCTTGGGTATTCTAGGATATTAAAAGGGATATGAAAGCGAATGCCATTTGTTTGGGATTCGTGATGAACAATCTAGAGTGGTAGTCAAATTGTGTAGGTACCACAGAAGTCACAGTTCATAATTATACTGTGAAAATTATTTATTTATTTATTTATAATTACTTAAGCTAACATTACAGGGTGACCTAATTCGCTAGGCAAGACAAACATAGATTTTAATATCCAATGCGACAAATTTCCATAAACAGATGTCTATTTAAAGAATTTCGATCGGAAAACTACATATATACAATACCTAACCGACAAAGCCTTTCAAGGCAACAGAGCTCAGTCTGTCGGCATATTTCTGGATGAGCGTTTTGAAGTCTTATTATTTTTATTATTATATATATGAGCGGTTTCAGTGACTACATAGTAGATATAAAAATCAATGAAAAGATTGAGTAATCATTAAACAACGATTTGAACGTTATATGAACGAATAGCGTGAAGAGCTTAGGGTAGATCGTATTGAGGTGCTAACGTAAGGAATTGCCGCGCAGGACTGTCGCACGCGACGGAGGCGGACATGGCGGGCGTGCGGCACGTGTGCGAGCGCGTGTCGCGGCGCGCGGCGCACCTGGTGTCGGCCGGCATCGCCACGCTGCTCAACAAGATGGACGAGCCGCGCGTCACCGTCGGCATCGACGGCTCCGTCTACCGCTTCCACCCGCACTTCCACGCGCTCATGTGCGACAAGATCGCCACGCTCGTGCGTCCCGGCTTGCAGGTAACCACCGCACCCTCTTTATCCATCTTACCCACCTTATCCATCTTACCCATCTTATCCATCTTACCCACCTTATCCATCTTACCCATCTTATCCATCTTACCTATCTTACCCATCTTACCCATCTTATCCATCTTACCTATCTTATCCATCTTACCCATTTTACGGATCTTATCTATCTTACCTATTTTACCCATCTTACGCACCTTACTCACCGTACTCACCTCTCTTTTTCGTAAATGTACAAATATACATGAAACATGATATTTTCCACCTGAGCTAAGATCATAATGAAAGTAAAACTAAGCATTTATTGTACATTCAGTACATCCGATAGTGAAGCATGGTGTCGTGGTTGAAACATTAATAACCTGCTTCTTTCAAACCTATAATTTTGAAAACCGAACTCCGGCTGTCGTTATACTAATTGTATGAGTAGTGGAAAACGAAGTAAACAATCTCGTTCTATTATTAGGTCATAGATGATATGAGGAAAATCATCTTAGATGATCATAAATATCATATTATCATCTTCTCAGATAACACCACAAGTGTCATTTATAAATTAAAGCAAGTGCGTGCAAAGTCCAGCATTACTATCTAAATAATAATATCTTTATTATCGATACCACTGAGTGCGCGCATCTAGCAAAACAACCTTAATATTTCTTTATTATAGGTATTACTTTACATCCAATCGTTGGCCGGATATGCATTACTCAGCGTATTCGTATTATGGCGCTATCATGTTTCGTATGAAGGTGACACAATGTGTGACAGACTATCGTTATAGATATTAACAAATTCTTAGACGATGTGTAATGAAAATGCAAAAAGAAATTTTTCGGTCACGTAAGGAACTACAATAATAAATAGATATACATAATCGTTACGTTACCACCAAGATGTATATTAGTTTTCGCGATAATAACGTAACGAAATGACGTTTCTTACAGTTTAATAATACCTTGGTACAAACACAATATTTAAAAAATACTCTTAATATACATTATCAGTAATATTGTTATTTTCCATATTTCATGTTTACATCAAACACTTTTGTTTTATATTAAAGTTCATCAAAACATTCCCTTATCTTTAAGTGTATAATATGCTCCAGACGAGCCCCCTTTTAATATTTATCAGGTCAATGTTCGCAGATTATATTGTTTTTAGTAATTTCAAGCGACGTCAGTTATGGACGTAATTAAATACACTTTTAGAGTACTTCTTTTAATATGTAGTTTAATGTTGCACTACTATCAATACGATAGTAAAGTAGACGTTTTATGGCGTATACAATAACAAGCTAAGGCGGTGAGCCACAGTTTAACATTCAACAACATTGTAGTCAAAATCAATTAAATAACATAGAACTGCAATTCCAAATATATGTATCGTAGTTTAATATAAACGTTAACAAAGGCGGTTCGCTGAGGTGGTGCGTTGTGTTACAGTTCGACCTGATGCTGTCGGAGGACGGCAGCGGGCGCGGCGCGGCGCTGGTGGCGGCTGTGGCGTGCCGCCAGCGCGAGGCGCTCGCGTAGGCGCCGCCCCCGCCGCCCCCGCCGCCCCGCCGCCGCAGCTAGATATTATTCGCAATGCCGAGGTGCTTGTATACTGTGAACCGTTGTGCGTTGGACGATTGCTTGCTACACGCGCGCGTCTTAGTTGCCGACCGCTCTTCGTTATACACTCTTGTTTATGGAAATGTTACTAGAAGTAAAGCGCGAAACCGACCAGATCATCGTAAATATGTATGGTCGTAGTGCAGTCACGAGTACTTGTTAGAAATATAATATAACAACGCTTTGAAAAATCGTGAATCTAAAAATGTTTAGCCAGATGAGCACCGCGACTGTTGTTAACATTATATTATACAAAAAATATATTTTTTAATAGAGAAAAATAGTAAAATATAAATGCCTAGTGGGAGAGAACCTAATGAATCTAATTACTTGGATACGTGTACATTTTTCCTCTCTCTCTTTTGATATAAATATTGTTTCACTACAGCGGCTACGAGAGTAGCCTTCAAATTTTGATACGAACGGTTCGGTAATTCCGCTACATGTTCGTGGTTAATTAAGGAAACAACGATTAATATAAATAGCACCATGAACCATAAATACCTAGGCGAGTAACAGATAGACTTTACCCAAGTAGATAAGAATAATATTTGACACATGTTATGATTATTATTTATTTGAGTTTTAGTACTTATTAAGTGTAGCTTTTTCTTCCCAAAGGATTGTGTTTTGGACATGTTCGATAGGCACTAAGTTTCAATTTTAATCTTCTTTAAGCAGTTAGGGTTCGTGTGTACTTATCTAACGATATTTTAGTGTAGTCTCGTCGCAAGCGAACACTTACGGATTGACTACTTAAAAAAAAACACTTACATCTTGCGTCTACAGGTTTTCTGTTCTATATTTACTAATTAGTATTGTTACAAATAAGACTGATATTAAATTAGACAAGGTCATTATTCAATACCACGCAACGTGATCGTATAAGTATTGAGCTTAGTGTCAGTCTATATGTATAAAGAGAAGGCAGTTTGATAGTCGTACAGTAGTTGGATGCAGTTGAAAGCCACTGTTTTATTTAAACAGTTGACAGAAACTAGTAGTAGTCGGCTGAGCGTCATCGCAGGGTTAAAAAAAGTTAGGCTGGTTACCTATTTCCCAACGTGAGCGACCGGCCGCGACCCACAGCGGCAGTGCACCCGCCCCCTGCCACCAAATGAATAACTGTATCCGTTACTGTATAAATCATAACTTCCAGTGTTAGAAATTATTTGCAATTTCTCGTTACACCAAACGTGCAACAATACATCGATAATATTAAAATTCACTATACCGATAACTTTAATGTAGTTATCGCCAAACAGCAGGTTTGTGTGGCGATCAAATATTTTGCTACAATGTAAAAGTTATGCGTGCAGGTCATTTATACAGCAGACTATTGTAACAAATTATTTTCATACTTATATTGAAATCGAAGTTCCAAATTATGATATGATATTCCGTTAGTGTTGATCTTTGCAATATTCAAATTATTACTACATTGCAATACATATGAATCTCAAAATTGTATTATCTTACACGTGAATGTATATTCCGTAAGTATTCTGTGTATGTGTATTGTTTTGTTGTGTTGATCATTCCATTTGTTGGTCACTCGTGCATATTGACTCACAGTATGCTGAATGTGAGAGATAAATGAATCGAATATTATTGAATATATGTTTAATAAGACAGAAAATTAACACTAATCGAGTAATTAAAATCAATATGAATTTTAAAGTAATTATATTTAGTTTTAAAATTTATTTGAAATGTAAAAACAGGAATATTATTTATTGAAATAAATTTTGATATTTTGTATTACTTAATTGAATGTTTTTAAAGTTTTACTGTGATAGAACTTAGGACTTATGAAATATGTTGATTGCCGCATTAGCAGGTTTCATTATCGTGTTTTTATAATTTATAAATTAGCAATAAATGTTACACATGCATTCAATAGACAACTGAACCGTGATTCAAATTTCAGTTTGATAATTCTCCTCTTAGATGTACCTACTCGGGGATTATAGAATCAGAGAATGTAGCTCTCGGACTTGTATCCATATGTCACAGCCTGTTATAGTTCCTAGTTACAAATAGGTGCATTTTAAGTATGTATTATGTATTAGTCATTTATGTAAGTTTCGTTGCATGGCATGTGCTAAACATTGTATGTACTTATATATTTAGTAGGCATATGGTTATGACATTGTGTACTATACAATTTATTTTGTCTTTTTTCGCTTTTATTAAATAAGCGTCAATTGTTTAATCACTTGTATATTAATGAAGTACAAATCGGAGACCAACAGTTAATATGTTCGTCCGGGACACATTATTTTATATAGCTTGAAAAGTTCAATGAGTAAAGATTTCACAATATAAGTTTTTATATCTGGTGGCAATCGGTAGGCTATCCTTAAGATACTTTTACTGCATCAGAAAACAAGTTGCTACATTCCTTAGGTGTTTATAACTTATAGTACTGTAATTTGAGGACATCTTTTTATGTATGCAGCAGAAATGTACATATCACATCACCATTGAACTTGAAGAGTTGTGTCCCCATGTAAATATTTATATACTACGAAATCTGAAGCTGAAAGTATTTTTAGGTTTCACTGAGTTTTTATTGTGTGATTGCATATTTTATCTTTTTATATTCACTGAGGTATTTAGAGATATTATTTTTAAAAAGGCTACCAATACATTTAGGAAATTTTTAATAGAAATAAGTTATATTGGTGAGCCAGTTAAGAGAAATTATTAAGAATGTAGTAGCGAGCTCCATGTATGTAAGAGCTGTTAAAATGTTACTTAAATTGAAAAATAAATTTCTATAAAAGTGTGTAGTACATTTTTATTTCCTGCTATAATAAAAAACAAATATAAATAAACACATTTTGTCATAATATTAAGTCATGTGAAATTCAGTTACCTTATTCATAAACGTTAAAATAAATAGTAAGAATGGAAAACCACTTACGATATCATTAACTATTAAGCGGTTGAGAACAAGAGGTCCAAAAAATTGTGGATATGGTAAATTTATTCATTTATATTTGACATAAATACTATCAGATCATAAATTCACAATAAACGGACAAACATTGACGACCAAGAGTTATCAGTAATCTTAATTTCTACATGTGCTATTATATAACAATAACGTCATCAAAACAACACAATGAGTTGATATTAAACATAAAAATTCTACTTAAGCATAGGTCGTGTTACCCCACTTATCATATATTATAATTATGTTTTGATTAATAGACTAGAAACAGTGCACCAAATGCCTTGCAGCAAATAAAATAATAATTAAGATTTGGGTTTGGTGGACTCACCAGTGGTGGCCCTGGCTATCTAGCCTCTCAAGCAGCTAGCTAGCAAGGATCTCCTTTTTGTAGACATTAAATCGCGCTAACCAAAGACTATGTACCTATATGGCAATCAAAGGTAAGAAGTCACATTTTAAAAGCTTATTAAACGCTTAATAATTTGTCATTTTTAAATCAAACATACTACTAAATTAATAAGCAGCGTCCATGAGGCATGTCATTGCATTTTACAATCGTATGTTACATCAATAGGGCTTGAAGTTGAAGTTGAAGGGAAAAGTTAAAGGCAGTGTCAAATAGGGCTTGAGGTGGGTCACAAATACATTGTTACTCCTCAGGAGACAAAGCATGTCATAATGTCTGTATCTGATATTTGCCACTTCAGTAAAACAATTGTATTGGACAAAACTTACAAAGTTTCGTCTATTAATCCTAACATACGAGAGACGAGATTCACTGAATGTGGCATGCACTTGAATATAAATATTTTGAGACCTAAAGTCAATATACATTTATGTAATATCTGAATTATTAAAAATAGATCACATTTGTCGAATAATCAAGGATTGAATTTTGAAATCATTATCATTGAATATACATTACATGAATACAATGTAGCCTCTTACACGCGACAAGCACATTCCGATGGGGTTCGGGCTGGTCGCTTGGGAGCCGTCAGTCGTTTTGACGTGCCAGTACCGTATTGTATTCCTGAACCAATACGTTCTGGATCCAATTCTCCCGTTTCGATTTTGGCTAAGATGGTTTTTGAACATTTTAAGAAAGCTTCTTCTACATTCTCTCCTGTCTTAGCACTTGTCTCTAGAAACATCAACTCTGCAAAAAAATGATATATCATTATTTTACAAGCAACAAACAAGATACAATAAAATAAACAAGCAGCAATAACTTATTTTGTTTGAATTTCACTGTTTCACTCTAGAAATCTGCATTCAAATCCTGATATGCACTTCTGACCGTATAAGATTTTGTAGTTATATATAGATTTAAAATAAATATAACTTGCTATAACAGTACAGAAAAATATCTATATAAGTGAGGACACCTATTTCTTTTCTTTATTATTATTTTAAGTGTGAACTGTGCCAATGCACATTTGACCAGTACGGTAGAATATGACATTAGAAGTGTAGAGAAAAAGAAAATAATGCCTCAACAATTTTTTCACTTCATCAAGTTAATAGATTTCAGACGGCATATTTGATTAATTTAAAAGGCTCCACTACATATTGAGCTAAATTTGTGTTCAAAAATAACAGTAGAATGTTATACAATTTACTTACCATTTTCCTGTGCAAATTGACTAGCTTCAGTGAAGGTTACCTCTCTGGATTCTTCTAAATCTTTTTTGTTACCAACCAGCAGGATAACAATGTTTGGACTAGCAAGAGTGCGGGCATCTCGTAGCCAATTGGCGAGGGCATTAAATGAATCCCTCGATGTAATATCGTACACGAGTAAAGCTCCCGCTGCACCTCTGTAATATGAGCGTGTGACTGATCGAAAGCGCTCCTGTCCCGCTGTGTCCCATATTTGCAACTTTGTTGATTTGCCCCCAATATTCACAATTTTAGACCCAAACTCTACACCAATAGTGTGGCATCTGTCTTCCTTGACTGTAAAAGTTAATAGTAATACATTGAGTCAATTAAATGACCAGATTTGATATATTCGTTTTCAAAGATAAATCACCTCAGCTACTTCGTAAGGTCGTCGACCCAACTAATCTGATTGCATCTGCATTATTACATTTACACATACATATTTCATTAAAACCTAGCATTTTGCAAATGATTTGTTAGTTTTAATTTTCTAGCTCTAACTCTGAGATTCTAACTTTCTAACTGGAGGCAAGAATGTAATTTGTACATACATAAATAACATCACACCAGGTCCCTAACAGGTTAGGCAGAAAGCACTGAGTGCCAAATAGTAAATTCTAATGATTCTTAAAGTAAAGTAGTATTAATCTAATAAACCCCATTATGGTTTAGTATGGTAATTAAAAGACTGGTTTTCTAAATAGTACATTGGTAATAAGATAATAAGAATTAAACAGCAAAAGTAAAAAGCAGAAGCAACGAATTTACTTCAAAATTTTACACAAATTTTCATTTCTAGATAACAGTATTATTATGTACTTTCAACTCCACAGTTCCTATGGAAATTGAAATTTTAAAGTGTTTCGCAAGGTTAAAACGGGAAAAATAATATCTGAATATTTGATCTTAACTTCTATAGTGGAACAAGAAATGTAATTCCGAAAAGATAACGGTTACAGTAACGTAACATACCAAATATTTTAAAAGGGAATGGATGTTTATTGAACATTATAATTTTATATAACTATGTATGTGAATCCTTAAGCAATCTATATTTCTTACTTTATTGGATCAATATACACAGCAGCCTTTAGACAATATTTTATATAATGTTAAATATTATAAAAGTAGAATAACAATTATAAATGCAGATTCGAATTCTGGTGTTTACAAACGAAATGATCATGACTCACATTTGTTCCCAATGAAATTATTAAGGAGACTCGACTTTCCTGTACCCGCGCTCCCAATCACCAGAAACTTGAACAAATATTCTAAAACGAAAAATACAAGTAAATAATAATATTTCATCTCATTGCGCATTACATATCAAATATGTTTACAAAAACTAACTGGATTTACCATAGGTTTCAGACATGATTCAGTTTTTCAGAAGCAATATCTGCATAGAAATCTGTTTACAATTCCACAAATCTCATTATTATTAAGAACTAAGCTAAGGATACGAATATAAAATAATAGATTCCAAAACAATTCAGACAGCAGTTCTGTCGGAGTCGGAGGTCTCGGAGGTACGGAACAGATTCAATAGAAACAGATAGAATTTACTAATATGCTTTAGCTACGCTTGATTTATCTTTATCGGCCTGTTTCTATATATTTGTATGATGATTCTATATACTTGTTAAAAGTGTTATTTGTCTAAAATTAACTGTGTTTGGAGTCCAAATTAACTGTGTTTGGAGTGTTGGGATTCCATTAGTACTATTTTGTAAAACGGTATAATAATTTTCTAAAAAAAATCTTTGTATCGTTTTTCTCCTATAAAATAATAGATACTAATATTATAAATGCAAAATTAACTCTGTCTCTCTGTCTGTCTGTTACGTGATCACGGCTAAACTGCTGAACCGATTGTGGTGAAATTTCATATAGAGATACTTGAGAGTCTTGTGGTGAACATAGGCTACTTTTTCTCCCATTTTTTTTTTAGTTTTTCTACGAATTTCATTTTACGAAAATGTCACAACTTTGACAAAGAAAACTTTGTGACACACTGGTTTCCAGGCGGGCGAAGCCGCGGACAAAGCTAGTATTTTAAATGAATAATACATGTACAAGAAAATAAACTGTTAAAAAGACAGAGAATAAGGTAATCAATCAGAACCATGTTATTAAAAAGCCGATGTTTATGTAATGTATTTATTATAAATACATAATATTCATTATTAGTGGGATCCAAGATCCGACTAAGAGTACGAACATGTGAAAGAGTGAAATAATGTCTATGATCGCTGTCATGTTATGTTAGTGTTAGTCAAGTATATAGTACGAGCGAGTAGATTAATGACATCTCTATAAATTGACAAGTGTATCAAAAATTCTAAATATTTATTACCATTACGACATTAAATTATATATCC
>DWUN01000493.1:0-22307 GCA_018249975.1 Passova gellias
GGCCGGGCTCAGCCATCTCTCTGGCTTAAATTCTTCCGCATCCGAACCCCACATTGGGTGTCGATGGACTCCATAAACGAACATGAAACACGTCCTTCCTCCTGATAACGTGTAATTCTCTGAGAAAAAAAGTAAATAAGATTTAGGAAACTTACTTTTCGGAGACTACAAATAGTGATATTTTCACCCAGGACGTTGTTGTAAAGAAAATTTACAATCCACAATTTTTTGCGGTAATATTAAATTTTTCATTCTGAGAATTTGAGACGATAATTATAATGATGATGATGAAAATGTATACAATTATTATGATGTTAATTAAGTCTTCAAATTTATTACTTTACTTACTTAACTTTACGTCTCTATCCAAGTGCCTCGCTGTGACTGGCACAATGGGGTAAATTCTCATAGATTCTTTTAAAACTGCTTCCATATATATCAACTGGGATAAATCTATCTTGGTTGCATCTCTATCTTCATTGCCAAAGACCTGCTGCAATCTGTAATGATTGAATCAATTGCAATCAATGAAATGTAAAAATTCGCAACAACCGGTTAAATGAATTACCGCATAACATGTTAAAAGTAAATATACACACATGAAGTGTGGAAATGATGAATTAGTATATTTGATAGAGGTCTACAGGAAAACCGAATATTCCCCTTTGAATACAACTCTTTGTAAAAAACCTCCTTATTTACACAAATAAATAAAATTAGAGTTTCTGCTTGTAATATTAAAATAACCGTTTTTTACTGAATGCATATAGATGGTACATATTATACCAAAATAATTTTTTTTTAATTATTGTCTGTCTATCTGTTTGTTTCGACTAATCTCTGGAAAGACTGGACCGATTTTGACGGCACTTATACTGGCAGATAGGTGATCTAATAAGGAGTAAGATAGGCTACTTTTATTTCAATTTAAATTTAAATTTTGACGAAGTCGCGGGCACTGCTGGTAACATATATATTTGGAACGAAAAATAAAATGTGTGATATACTTACTCCTCCATAAGTTTCTCCTGCACGTGGGGATAACTGCCGACCATGAGCAGAGTGAACATAAGCACACTGGCAGAAGTGTCATGACCACCTACGATCATGGTGTCAATGTGTTCACGAACCTCCCGATCGTTAAAAGCCCCCTTTTCGATCGCCAATTCCAGAAGGAGATCAAGGAATGCTTTATATTTCGTTCCTGAAAATGGAGCCATAATAAGTCGTTCAAATTGAAATAAAAATGTGTACAAATTAAAATGAGTTTGAAATAATAACATGGAACCTACCAGATGATTTCTCCATGTTGCCATTTCTCTTCTTACTGAGATATTCTTCTTTTCTTTTTTTTAAAACCTGAAATACACGGAAATTATTCTAATTTGTGATCTATTGTCGATGATTTGCTGTTATCAGCAAATAATAAAATTCTATTACGAGAATCTTCTGCTTATCTGCTATAATTCACTTCGCTGCGTTCAAAGACAAAAGCTATTAAAAATTCATCAAGTATTTTCACATAACCTTTAGCGTCAACAATCCGTTCGACATAACTCTTACACATTAATTTTGCCCCACACACTGGTTGTTTATAATCAGGTGCTTTCTGCGCCGATTTTCAGAGAAGATCTCAATCGATATCATCTACTGCAATTTAAGTTTTTTATTTCACAAAAGACACATTTACCGTGTAAGACATGTTATGCAGTACTTTCAGGCATTCATCCTGCTTCTTCTTTAGACTGCTCCAACTATAGATGTAATGATTGTGATTCCAGAACTTCTGAAATCTGTCCACGAAGATGTTCAAGATTTGCTCTATCGCTCGCACGTATGTGCTGTTCAGCACACTGTTCTCGTTGAAGTTGATCCCTAGGGCTGTCACTGAAATCGATTTAATAATGGCTATTTGAAAATTTCTGATACACGAAACATGATATGTTCCAAAGTCCTGTAACCAAAACGCTTCATTTCAAATTAGATATTTATTCTTCCACCCTGACACAATTTTCCTGCTAGACATAGTCTCCTCTCACAATGAGAAGGATTCAAATGACTTCAGCCTCTTTAGGAAATACTACGGCAAACTCTGTATGTATTACGATACAACATTATTGGCTCCATTGATACTTAAATAACTTCGACGATAACTTACTACATATGGTTTCCAAGGCATTATGCCTCGTGTACACCCAGTGGTCGAACGGTCCCTTTCCGACCTCGTTGGCCACGTCCGCGACAAGCTTTCGGGACTGGCTGTTGAAGACGCCAAGGAAACTATCAATAACCGCCTGGTTGAACGCTGGGTTTAAGAGTTTTCTGTGATTCTTCCATATTGATACTGCAAGTGAATACGAAACTATGAATTCCAAACAGAATAAAAATAAACACTGACAGTTGTTTAAAGATGTGTAGATTAGTGGAGTTATCCTATGTGGACATATCTAGTTATGAATATACAATTACTATTGATTCTTCGTGCTGTACCGGTCAAGGGGATATATATGCAGTGGCGCTGATACGCTGTTGTATTTTAGCTAAGTGTACTTACGGGTTCCAGTAACCAAACCTTCACCGAGCCACGGCTTAGCGAACTCATATAATCCTTCTTTTTCCAAGCACGTATTTGAGACTGTTAAACAATCGTCTGGATCCGTCACCACTGAAACGTTTAGAAGTAGATCTAAGAAATGGTTTTACAAGTTTCAAACGGCTTGTAATAAAATGCCGAACATTATGCTTGTAACCATTAGAAATATATTGGTAAATATACTTATGTAGGTGAAACACATTTATCAGGGTATTTTTGGATATAGTATAAAAAAAAAAAAAAAAAATTGTTCTCTTCTCAGAATGTGAAAGAATATATGCTTTTATACTACGCTACGCTGGTTATGTACGTTTTGGCAGCCATGATTCTCACCTGACGTCATAATTAAAATTATAATAATATAATGTTTACCGTAACTCGTTTTAGGTCCGATAGAGAAAAATGTCACCCCGCCACGTTCAAGACTGTTATATGACATGTCCTTTAAAAATTTCCATAGATCTATAAAAACATAAATACCCGTAAGTTCTAAAAACGCGATTTTTTTAAAACCGAGTGCTAAAATAATATTAAGCTTTTCAAAAAAAAAATTCTTGCAATTTTTACATAAAATTCGTAGTGAAAATTTCAATCGTTTTAAAATTCAAAAAACAGTAATGTGGTCAAATTTTTTTTTATAATTATTTCTTTAAGGGGACCTAACAAAAAATTATTAAATGGGGAAATGAGAAATTTCATAATTGTTTTGTTGTTAATTGTGAAACATTAATCTCGCAATATTACATTATTGGCATATCTGTATTAAAAAATGTGCGTAAAAAATTGCATGTCATTTTAATAAATCACTGACTCATAACTCACTGGCGCTGTCTCCGCGTACTAAATGCGCATGTCCAATAAGCGGCAGGCTGCCAGGGAAAGCCGGCGGTTCGTGCGGGTTGCGTTTCCGACGAGACCACGCCCAAAACCCGCAAATAATACACAACAACACCATGAACATCATTGTTACCACAGCCTTACATCCACTAGCTACCACAGCTGAAAAAAACAACACAAATAATATAAATCGTGATAGACATGGCTGATTTAATTAATGTCGACCTTTCATAATTTTGTTGTTACTGTGTTTTGCTATTGTCGTCAATAACAATTATTATTTTATTGTCTAATAAGTTACACTTTGTAAACTTATTTAATTTCGTATGTCGTGTATAAAGACTATAATAAGGCATCCTTTATTTTTTAACCCCTTTAGTATATTTGTATGACATAAATTATGAATTTCAGTAACTTTCCAATCCATACTAATATTATAAAAGCGAAAGTAACTCTGTCTATCTCTCTGTCTGTCTGTGACGTTATTACGGCCAAACCGCTAAACCGATCGTGATAAAATTTCATATAGACACACTTGAAAGGTTCAGGGTCATTGTAGGCTATATTTTTCTCCTATTTTCTTTTTAGTTTTCCAGAAATTTGATTGTTTAACGGAAAATGGGCTTCCTGAACGCTTACATGGCATGCGCTGACTTAACCTTATGAGATACACGAATACAATGTTTTACAAAAACATTGCCCTTTTAAAAACCTATAAAAAAGTCCGCGATGGTATATGTTTATCTCTTAAGGTTTAGTCACAGTAATCATTTTAATATATTTGATTTATATTTAAATTTATCGAGTTATTGTGACTCTAATTACTCTAATTTCTTATTAATCCTTATCAATGTAAATATAATAGTCAGCTTTGGCATTTTATCGACATTGAAACTGTCCTCTGCAGTACATCATTATGATGAATACTTTAGATGATATTATAGATTTAAAATTATTCGTGAGCGGCGGACGGGCCGCGCGGTGTGCGCGGACGGCTTGGTTACGGAATGACCGACCCGAACAATTGAACGAACGAACGTTGTGTCAATTTTCATACATCCCCACAAATATTATAACTGTGAAAGTAACTCTGTCTGTCCGTCTCTCTGCTACGCTTTCACGCCTAAACCACTGAAGCCCAATTTTAATGAAATTTGATGCAGAGATAGACGTGACCTTAGGAAAGGACTACCGTGTATCGCTATATATTTATTACTGATATTATTATGTCTTATGATTAACTATATATCTTCACAACAAGAGGAGGCTGTGGAACAATATATGGCCTACATTTTATCCTAGAATTCGCGCGGGGTCGTTATTTACGCGGAAAAACCTTGGCGACACATTAATTTCCATGCGGGCGAAGCCGCGAGCAAAGCTAGTAATTAATAATACAACCATTACTGTTGTTCCAATCATTACTATAATTATCGTCAGCAGCCGACAGTCCACAGCTCGCACATACGCACGCATCTCTTAACACGCACCGCTGTGGGCTGAGCGATGTAAACCAAGATGCGACATAAAAATCCGTCACCATTTTCAGAGTGACAAAATCGCTCGCTTTTAATTCTTGGACCGAATAACCTCAGCGGTTTCACAAAGAATCCCACGAATTCGCTTTGTACCCGACGCTCGTTTAATATTCGCGGGCGCGGATTTAATAATGCGCCGCTTGGAACGGTGCGGGCCGCGCGGACCACGGCGGGGAACACTCGGAATGTGTTCCACTTTTACAAGTTTTTAACGATTTAATAAAACATTTTCTGAGACACAGTATAATGCAATGCGGCAAAGAAACCTTCAATTTAATATAAATTCTTTCTGAATACATTTTTAAAAATAATAGTACCTTAGGCCGCCCGCGCACGCGGCCATTTCATTCCAAACCAGGCACTCTGCACTATGGTGTCGAGACAGCTGATAAACTACATGTACACATACTATATAATACTTATATAGATATTCCCACAAATTGGGAGTCGAACCCGTGACCTCCGGTTTAGCTGTCAGAGTGAGGGTGTGCAAATATTATTAAATAAGTGATCACTGGAACACAGACACTGTGTACTCTAAAATGGACTGCGTTAATGGTTATTTCTAAATTATTATTATTATTATTACTTATTATTATTATTATTGTTTAGGTTCAGAGGAGGTTCATTCGATACAAATGTTCCACTTTTAAGACTGCGCGTGGCATTCCTCTATACGGAAGACGAGAATATCTTTTCTGAACACACAATGTACCTTAAGTGGAGCCAGATAAAGCGACTAGTTTGCATAATAGCTATATAAAATGTTCGTATAAAAATTACAATGAAACATTGAATAAAAGCTTTTTTATTACAGTACAAACAATTCCATACTGAATACCTAGCTTTAAAAAAAATGTTACTGGGTTTTCTACATTTAATGATCTGTGCAAGTAAGTTGGTCCGTTAACTAACGCCCAGTTAAAGTTTATCAATGTTTCTTTATAAGGCGAAGGAATTTATTGTCACAGAGTATACAACGGAATAGACATGATGTGTCAAGTTCGAATCGTTTTAGTCGTTATTAGAGGACAGAGTACCAAATAATAGCATTTTGGCAGACCTGACATGATTTTACAATTTGAACTTTTCTGACCGCCCGCAGTATTGGTTCTGGTAGTAATGCCGAGATCAAAATGCCATGAAATAATCTGCCAGCAACACCTTGTCATCGCACGGCCTTTGAGGGATCTCTTCTGCGATCACGCCAGGCCTGGAGTACACTACCTCGCGCTGATCCAATGGATCCGTAGATCCATTTCGTAACATTTTAAAAGTTCATACATTATCATTCTTATATATTTGTCTTTTACGATTTAAAACTTCTGCTTATATTTAATAACTCCGTCGTAGTCTCTAAATTTTGAATAGTTTTTAAAATTCAAGTATATTTACTTTATAAATTAATATTTGAAAACAGATTGCAGATATAGGATTATAAGGAATATGTCAGATCGTTGAGAACTCGTGTAGTCCAGATGTCATGTCTACTTGTTATATAGCTATATTTTTGTATTAGTAACAAATATTATGTCTATACATTCAAATGTCTACATTATTGGTGGAATGTCATCCACCGACTTCCGCAGTTCGCGATTGGTTCTTCATTCCTTACATTTATGGCCGGAATATTGATTATGGGGCACGAAGTGAATTCCTCGTTAATGGATTGATATAAAGATATTACTAAAGATTAGTATTCGAAAATATTGCAAAGTTATGCCGTTTCCATGTCTCAGATTCAATAGTAAGCCAGCTACATAAAGTGTCCCGCATAGAGTAACTATCACCCATCATACGAGGTACAAACTGTATATAATTCTACATATCAACAACCTTTCGTTTCAGCCTCGGCCTATACCGAGACCTAAGGCTCGACCGTATCCCATTTCTAACAAAGCAGGTTAACCGAGCAGTGTTTCGGCGTGAGATCTGGCCGAGGGTGACAAAAGTGGTCGCGCCGTAAGAAGACAAGTGAGCGATCACCCGTCCAACAAACTCATAAGGCGCCAGCCCTAGTCATTAACTGCACCCATGATAAGTAAACTCGAGAACGTCAATCAACTACACAATAACCCTCGGGCTCGTAATTCATAAGCCGATATTTCAGACACCCGTAACTCTGCGACTCAACTATGATGATTAATAGGCGGTGAGTTTGAACGGTAATTTGATCTTTATTGCTTAGAAGATTTGGTGAACAGTTTCAAATCTGTTCTCGTTTTACTATCGCTTTCAAAGTTTGTGACATAACAGTGTTCTTATATGCTCCCTTTGACTCGTTCGATTTCATTAGCATGCAATCAGTGCGTACGACGCGCGATGTAAGCGCGACGGAGAATCTGGCGGGCGCGGGGATGATAGCGGGCGGCGCGCGACTACTCCCGGCATTCCCGCTCCCGAAAACCGGTTAACCTAATATTTCCAAGGCAATTACAAAAATTAACACGGAGCCCGCAATCTCGCAAATGATTCCCGCACGCTTATTGGATTCCCGGGGGCGGGGCTCCCCTCGTTAATCACGCCGAGATGGCCGATGCGTCGGGACGGCCGCGGGATTATATGGGATGACGTCTTGTTTATTTAGTGGAGCAATTCTTCCTTCCGCGCCGGCCGGGGATAGGTAATCTCCGAATTCCGGAACGATGAGCGAGACTGTTTCCCGGAGGCTTCGTTTTTACGATCGCGGAGATCGTTATCGAGCGTAGTGAATGATAACTTTTTAAATATTGCATAATTCAAATATCTGTAATATGATGAAGGTCTTCGTTGATGTTGATTTATGTCAATTTAAACTTCTTAACATATTATGCTCATTTCCATATCTGAGATGTTTTCACCGCCAATGGTAAAAAATACATTGCTCTTAAAATTCTGTAAAATCTTTAAACGCACGCGTATAAATACAAATAAAAGTTTTTCCTCGGTCCTTGCGCAAGTCTAGACTGATGTGGGCCAAAGAAACGTCTAGAACAACCTACTGAAACATTTCAGAACGAATCCTTTGTATTCCCGACAAGGGACTAACATGTTGAATGTAGTGTAATATTTAATTCAAGGCAGTCGTTCAGAGATACCGGCCGTGACTGACGTAATATGCGAAATGAAACAGATACGAGTATATCGCAAACTGGAAAAATCTTGTCACGTAATGTATTCGTATGTTTTATGTATGTCTATCATAACTAGCGTGTGTATGTGCAACCGTTATATATTATTGTATATGTTAGTTTCATTTTCAAATATATTTGTATAGACGTATGTTGTAAAGAAAATAAAAACATAATCACGAATATCACAACATTAAATTATCGTCCACAATGGAATAACGTGTTCACACGCCGGCGTGCGACCAGGAAACGGTTGTTAGCCGGTCATCGGTACGTGCGGTATGCGGGTTCGATTCCCGTAACCCGAGTCCGCCGCGGTAATGTTACGTAAAGTGATAGGTTCCAATTATTTAGGTCTTAGCGATACCACAGACGATGAAAGACCTCCGTAGGCAGACCAGATTTGAAACATATATACCTACTTTTAAACATTAAATAATAACACAGAAAATCCTCTATGAAAATCTTCGATGGTTTTACGCTAATATTAGCTTTTTGTCGAAGTCAAAAGAAGTAATGTAGACAGCTTGTACCTCTTTTTTTCTAGTCCACTGCCAGGCACCTCCGAGACCACAGTAAACCACGCTGGCCAAGTGTGGGCTCTCAGGCTTCACATACCTTAAAGAACATTGTGAAAAAGTAAAACATTTTCATGACGTTTTCCTTCAGCGTCATAGAGGGTGATATTTAATATTTACAATAACGAAATATTAGTGTTATCATTATTAATCTGAATTTCGCAAACGGAGTTGTGAACATTATTTTCGTTATTAATGTTGTGTAATTTGTCGCCCGCGAGGCGCTCTGCGCTTAATCGCGGAATCGCGTAAATATTTAGGGATAATATTAATTATCTGTGCGCATGTGTTGCCAGTGACATTTCGCATTATGAGCTCGGGGGGAACAAAATAAAATGAGACGAGCGTCTACAGACGCGTAAACGATTTTCGAAATATTAAGCGACATACATTGTAACCGAGTGCCTATTTTTTAAGGGTCTCCAGATTGGCGAATTCTCTATTAGGCAAAATGTCGATGTCATTGAGAGGAACCTGTATGGTTTAAATATAGCTCTATATTATTTCTAAGTACTATTTTAAGTCAATTTGTATCTGGGTTTACCTATACATAATCAGTATCTATCCCTCCTTTAGTACCTGTCCAGAAAGCATCCCATATACACTAATAAACAAAGCGACAGCGCGCCGTATTAAGCGGATCCGGAACGCACGTGCGTCCGCCATCTTGCGGCTCCATATTTGGGGCGCCATCTTGGAATCAAGATTCCCCGCTTGACCGTTTACGGCGGGAACCTCGGTTCCCGTCGACGTGTTTAGTGTGAATCGTGTGACACGCTTTAAACGCGGAAGAGTGGAAATTACGGGGCTCTCCGGGCGACGCGTGAATAACGTTTCAAATGAGTGCGCCAGTTAATGCTATCCGGTGTGTACCGGTCATAACGGAACTATACAATAGGGTATCCCGATGTTGTGCCTGGTCTATGAGATTCACCGGACATTGCCTTTTTATTGTGAGAATGTGCATAATTAGGTCGGAACCTTCCGAGTAACGCACGCCCATCGCTTTATAGGTATGTTTATGATGGGACGAAGTATTTAAGTTGGTCAATCCGAACGGTAGGTACCTCTGATAGTCCTAGTTACAGAGCTCTAACCCTGCCATCGCCTCCAAAATATAAGATTTCTCATGAAAATTTCGCTCCGTAACAAAAAAGGGTTCAGATCTTCGAGGTTTACGAGGAAGCCTACCGAGTAGTCACAGCCGTAGCCCAGAAATCAGAACAACGAAGGCTGCCGTCGTTGTGAAAGTAATCAGAGTAACCAATAAAATACTCCTAGAAAATAGATCGTTGTACGTATTACTATTATAATAAATATTGGGAAGAATAGAATTTTAAAGATATGAACATTACTTAAGATAAGACGAAAAAGTACATAAAACTTTTTATTCATAACATCTCCATAAAACAAAGTTATCTTTATCTAGCTAATAAAATCATAGTCATATCTTTTTCAATCCTCTTTTATTGAAAAGCCAACGGGAGAATCCTCAAAAAAGTCTTAAAACTGTAATAAAAATTCTATCGTCTTTACGATTGCTTCGAGGCGTATTTTTTTATTCGCGGCACAAGTCGAGAAAGTTTACGTCTCTATCACACTATGTCTACGTGTCACATTTACGACTAGGGAAATTATAATTTTAAACTGTAGTCCTTTTATTGATCCTTTCATACTACAGATCATAGTCGACACAGTAGTAAAGGTTTACTACGAAAAATATAAAATCGATCTCACAATTTATGACACGACAGTCATTTTATGACACAATTGTGTTACGACAACGACTATCGCGACGTACATACTACCACATAATGATACTTCGTTTGAACATGTGCCGCGCTGAGGTCATACGACACGCTTACAACAGTCAGCTAGTTTCAGCTCCAGGCGGCGCTGATGAAATCCGTACCTTACGTAAACGCGGCTTATCTACGCTTTATTATATTTTTCAGCAGACTTGGCAAAACTAACTTTTTAAAATGTTCATTAGCCTCTTGGTGTAATTGTTAGAAGCCCGACTGCTAAGTCGATGATCTGAGGTTCGATTTCCACCCATAACGAACATTCGTGAGTTAAATATACATAGCTTTTTTTTCGGTGTCTGGGTGTCATAAAAATATCTATATAAGTAATATGTAGTATGTATACACGTATGTTTATTAGCTATCCGATTACCATAATACAAGAACTTAATTGTTTAATTTGGAATCTGATAGCCGTGTCGTGTAATCGTCCCAATTATTCAGCATCACGACCGATCCCTAACGGGATAAGCAGACAGCACCAAGTTACAAATATCCGTACAGACCTGACGTGCTACTTCTATAACCATCACTAACTACATTATTATGTTACATTTATTATAATTATTATTATTAGAGCGTAGCGATAAAATTGATTTTGCTTTTCAGATAATAACATTAAGCTTAATTGAGCATGCACTTAGCGCTACTGGAGGAGGGTACACGTGGCTCGCCAGCGATATACATACATACATTCCGAGACATCTAATGGAAACCGCACATTAGGGTTACTTGTTGTGAAAAATTGCACGGTATCCGGGAAATGAGCTTAGGTGTTACTTTATGTGTCTCTAAAGCCTTTTGGATAACATATCTACGTGTACATGAAAGTATATACGGTAAACGGAAAAACACCAATTGTTAAAATGTTTGCCTGGCTGTCTGTTTGTTCCTACTAATATCAGATGCGATTGTAATTCAGTGAAATGTGTGTGTCAAAATAGGGTTGACATCTCTCACGTTACCATTTATAGTTTTAGTTTTTATAGTCCATGCCTTTATTAATTTCAATCCTTACTCGGCCGTTTGTATCTTAAAATAATATCTTTTCTCTTCGCTCCACTCGTAATGGTGCCCATTTATCATCAGATCACTTCCTTCTAGCTGTTTTGTGTACACACGTACCGTAAGTTGTTACTCGCGATGTGTTTACGATAATTTTACGATGATGTTCCTTTGATGCACGATTTATAAACATCGATATTAGATGTTATTTTAATCGTTCGGTAGCAATTCGGGTAGCCTTCGAGTCGGTGTTGATGTTGTGCTCGTGTATTCCAATGCTAGGATAATTTAGTTGTATTATCATTGAATAACAAGCAATAAAAATTCGCGTGATTGTCGATTTCTGTTGTTTACTGTTTCAAATCGGCGTGTACGCAATTACATGATAACGTAATTCATTTGATTGTTGATTAAATCAACATTTTTACTATAATTCTTTCCTTTCAGAAACTCATTACAAAAAGAGTCACTTTGCTTGCCTGAAACTTTTTTGCATCCCACTGCTTAGCACCGGCAATCTCGAAGCAGCGGAAGGGCAAACTTTACTACGCTGGTCAAGCTCTATCAGGCTGCTTTAGTGTTCAAACCGCTTTTAAGCAGGGTTTAAGATTTCCGGCGAATTTTGAAATTACACTTTAAGTATTTGTTCAAATGAATAAATAATAGAGCCCATGTTCCCGCGAAGTCGAAAACCCGTTAATAGAACCTTTCAATCCGGAACCGGAAGGTGTTAAACCGTAACGCGCGGCGCTACTGGCCGCGCGCCAACAGCTAACTGGCTCTCGAGAGACATAGAGTATTGTAATTTGTTAACATTGATTTGGACCACCGAAAACATTAAAACTTTGCTCAAAAATCATAGTGATATCTACAAACAAAAATATTGATTTGTACAAACTTTTATCTACTCAAGTGCCACTAATAAGTGAAAAGTATTTAAAGTAAAAAAAGGTACTAGTAATAACTTTTAATAAACTTCTGGGAGAACAACGCACTTATACTTCTGGGTTTAGGTTACACATCGGTCAGTAAGACGTAAGAAGGTAGTACCTATGTACTATCAGACCAGGTAGACTAAATTACGTCACATTCGTTCTTTTAAAACATTGAAACCATTTTACAAATAACACTAATAGCAAACGGTATCCATGTATATTAAAGCCGATCACATCACCATAAAATGAATCATAAACTCCCGAATACGACGTATTCACATCTTGAGTCATACGACATGGATTTATGGTGTACACCGTTCCGCGCATGAACGTCTCTAACCCGTTAAAGACAAGCTATTTGATATTCAACTGCATCGCAATAGGGTTTAAAATAATTTGAATTACTCAGTATCTGAATACATAACTTCTGTTGTCGGCGTCACACATAAAAAAGTTGTGATAATGAGTCATTAAAACGGGGAAATAAACTGTGTCTTAATTCGATATAGTTTCGTTAGAATTGAACAGTTGCGAAAGGAGAGTAGGTGAGCGTGAAATTCTTAGACAGACGTTAAAAGATTGTTCAACGCTCTGTGTATAATTGGCATCATTTTTATTTCACGATGTAGTAAACTGGTCAATTGAGATTAGGCGGCCACTGCGCCTTAAGGACGAGCGACATTCTGTGTCTTCCGGCGAGATGTTTAGGACTTTTGTGGCAAACAACCAATTAGCGATTAGTAATGATCATTGTTGTCTCTATAGTTCGCTGATCGACTTCGAACTTTGCATACGGTCTATAGTACAGTGGCCTGATGACCGGAAGGGTATAAGAGGAAACCGCCGATGCGACAGTTCCATGACCGGGTTTAGTGGCACCTATTCTAGCAACCACTAACTTCAGCAGTAGACCGGCAAAGTTGTATGGAAGCAAATGGAAACGAGTAGCGGAATGTGCTCTAGCCGATATAAGTAGTTTGAATTCGCACGAAACGTGTCTCGCTTCCGTTGTTACCACAATTCTATCGCTGTTCATTAATAGATTTGTGACTAATTGGATAATCCAAGAAACGCTCTCATATTCCAGCTTCTTTTAAAAATGAATGCACAAAAAATATAAAGACGGCCAGATCGAGGGTTCTTTTGGAAGGAGAAGGAATCTTAGTCGCTGTCTCCCATAATTCAGACATCTCAAAGATACGGACAGTGAGAGTTTAGGGATGCAGTGATTAAAGTAAACTTTCTACATAAGTATCCATTCGAAAACAGGGCGATTGTAGATAGATAATATATATACAGGTGTATATAGCACAAGAGCAATTGTTTTGTCGGCTACCGGTGAGTAATAGCTCCCACACCTCCACTCGTGAAGTGACCGCCGCGCTGCGGACACCGCTTGAACGTTACACCTCAATTGACGGATTACGTCACCCGACCATCCGATCCGAGGATAAACGCTACGCGCAATCTGCTACACGGAAATTATTTTATAGCAATAAAGTCAACGGTGGATGGCTTGCATTCGTTTCCACGAGAAACGATTGAAGCTGTTCTTCGACTGTTAGCCTTTCTATACGTATTGGGTTTTAATCGCTCGTTTTAAAACACCTATAGGGATTCCAAGAAGTTTTCAATATATGTATCTAAGTTTATAAACGCGGTCCAATGATGAAAAACCTAAAATATGAAATAACATAAACCATCAACATTGGATCGATGCATGAAGATCTCTTGAAATTCCTTAATTATCAATGACCTTTGAAACTGTCAATAGAAAGGCAGTAGACACGGAGTATGAATAACACGCATTTGAAGCACCCGAAAATATTTTTAAACGTAACAATCAAATAACGAAATAGCATGAGACTTCGACGGTGAAAACAACATTTATATTTAAAGTGCTTCAAAACTTGAAAAGGTTTGGAAATCGAGAATGTTAAGGGCCTAGTAAAATGTCAAGTACTCGCGTCTGTTCAGGCACTTGTGTGGCTTACGGAATATATCTCCTAAAAGTCGACGATTGACACTTAAAGAAAGAGAAATGAAAGAAAAAGCTCAAATAATTGACATCAAACAGCAAAAGAAGACATTTCTAGCTGAAGTCGTAAATGACGCAATAATTTTTAATTCATTCTACATCTGCATTTCGGTTTTACTTTTTTCATTTCCTCTAATATTTTGGAGCAATATAATACGTAGCTTCTATACTTAGGTCTCGAACAGACGAACAAACCGCTTTTAGGATCCATTATTAGGGCGTATAATATTCCTTTATTACGACCCATATTCCTGCCGGTGGCAAGTCTGTATCACTGCGCGTATCGAAAAGCATCAACCGGAAAACTACATCAGAATGTTTGAGTGCGTAATCGCGCGGCAGATCATGTCATCGGCGTGTCATTGCCGTTTTTAATATGTGCTTCGAAACAAATCAGTGCTCACGACTATTTTCATCTTCATCTCACAAATCATATACCTCGTGACTGGCGATCGTGACTATCACAAATGTTGAAATGTACTTCGCTAAGCTCATTTTGGCGTCACATTTTTGGGTGTATTTTCTTCTAGAGTTCACTTATTTCTTTGAGCTTTATCGTTCATAAGCACTTCACAAACAAAAGTGTACTTCTCACAGTCTTTTACTACTGTAATTATAGCTGGACCTCTAATGATAAGATTTAATGCTCCAAGGAAAAAACATATTGAACACAATTATTGGACCTAATGAATACACTAATTATTAGAAAAACACTTAGTCCTTAGCGTTGGAACAAATCTATCGATAGTTTCAGACTCGTGCGAACGCTATAAACTCAACCGCATCCCGTCAAAGACCTACCGAATAAATCTATTAGTTTAGACAGGATCATTCAGCTACAGGATGCTGCGAGGCCGAAACGGCTCTCAGATACAGGATGTTGATATTAGTTCGTGGACGGATTGGGCTTGTTGGCCGATTCCGTTGATTAGAAAATCGTTCCCAATTTTGTCACAATGCTCTACAACGCTGACAGCGAAATGCGGGAAGAATTAGATAACTTAATTTGTATCTAACGGCCATTCTTTTTAATTTCTATACTAGAAACATTTAGTGGTTTCACCGTCGTGGAACAGTATTTTCAGGTCACAAATTATAGGTAAACCTTCCCCCGCCCATTCCTCTTATCCGACATCGGCACTGCGCGCTCCGACAATCGTATCTCTGTGAATGATTTTTGCTTTGTATCAGAACGTTAAGTATTATTGCATATTACTATTAATAAAGAGTTTTAATAATCGGTATTTGTCTATGAATTTTAATTGTTTACGTATAAACATAGTAATGTAGCGTCCACGATAATGAGAAGGCTTTATGTAATGCACTGGAATGGTTTATTCGATTGCAAATGGCTGCAAAAACCATGTTGTAATAATAATACATAACCTCAAAGCACAAGTTTAACATAGAGTACTAGGACATTTATTCTGAAATAATATTTTATATTTCTCTTTATGTTTCAGTAGCCAATGCTAAAAGAGAGAGTTTTAGCATAAAAGTATGTTCCAAAAAAAATCATAGCCAGTTGACATCCCTAACTTTTAGCCAAATCTATGTCAGCTTTTGCAAAGTCAGCCTGTAAAATTTAAAGCCGGTAACAAACTATTTTGCACCCTATTCCGAGGGACTAGGGTGCCGGTTTCGAGTGCGGGCCCCGGAAAATATTTTGGTAGCTAAACGCATGCCTTTGACAGTTACTGTTCTATAAACTAGAGTAACGATTCGGTTCAATCGATTTCCGACTCTATTTTTGGGAAAATAAAGTCGACGTTCGAACGGCGGCTAAAAGCAAATACAGAACGATTTGAACAGTTGGTGCAAATAAGATAATGGAATGCCGGAAATTGGTTTGATAGGCGAAATTCAATTCTATTTCACGTGATTTATGATTCAAGATAGAAATGACCGCTGCCGTCCGGGGCGCGGAACATTGTAGCGACACGAAATTTCTTATAAAAGGTCACATTTAAAGCGTTTTTTCCTCTTTTATACTTTTCTCTTGAAGAAAGAATTTTCGCAGCATTTTATTTTCACAGATTTTATATACTTTTTGAAGGTTTAATATTTTTTGTCTTTAAGATTTTCGGGTTTCCCGGTACTATAACTTTCCACATCAGCTTTACTGAAACGTGTTTTGTGAATTTTGCAAGTATTTGTTTGTATTTAATGACAAAATAGAAAGGTTTGAATTCAAATATGAATTAAAAATATTTTAATTTCGAAGATAGCTGAAATCGACGATATCGTAAAATAATATTGACACATTTCAAATATTAAGTATTAATTAATTGTTAAGAGTCTCCAAAACCGGCGGGTATGCATGAAGAGAGCGATGAATGTAGACGAAGCGCGTCAGGTTTGCAAGGACAGAGATACTTGGCACTCGGTGCTTTCTGACTACCCCGTTGGGACCTGGCGTGATGTTATGTTGTTGTTGTTTTCATTCATTGATTAAGTAATAATTGCTACAACATTTCAGAAGAAAACTCATTACATCGAGTGCTCGGTCATAGAAAGAAGCTGAGTTTGCTATAATTTACATTATTTGCTACAGTGATTTACAGCTTGCATGTTACATTTTATACAAAAAATCGTAACCTAATAATATAAGAGCCACTCTTTAAAGTGTCATGTACAATGTCCATACATTGAACTGCCATTTAAATCACGAAAGCTCGTGTACATATAAATAAAAAAGTCCCCCAAACCGTAAAACCACAACTTTATTTCACATCAAACTACATGGTACAGTCGCGTGCAGTAGTACCAAAGTACAAATTACAGACTACTCGGCCAGTCGGAACATGGACGCAATAATTGTCGCGTCAAATATTTCGTTTGCACTTTTTTCTCTCTCAATATTTGAATTTTAAATAAATTTTTTCGTGGACCTTTTTTATGTTTTACACGGAAAAATGTATTTATGTACAGTCACGCGCGGAACGTGTTAACGATTAATTTGAGTTACTTTTTCGTGCGATTTGCGATTTTTAATATGTATTTTTTTTTGTTTCAAAATGACAATAAATTTTTTTGGTACTCTCTGGTAAAATAATTAGACACATGACAAATTAACGTTCAAATGGTGGGCGAATCATTGGTCTAACCCGTTAATACAAACCAAACTATTCTATTTGGCAACTCCTACATGAAGGTCAGAGCGTGAGCCTACTAAGAGGTCCTCGTGTTCGGCAAAGCGAAAAACGTTTTGGGAACAAAGTGACACTTAAATGTCTAATGACACATTCAACAAGCCGCTCTCTTACCGTGCAAACTGAAATATCGGTCAATGAGTTGAACATACCTGCAACAAAAAACACATATTTAGTCACTGCAATTTCTTTGTACAACCGGAATCTTGAAATGATGACAGATGAAAGAACTAATTCGGCAGTCAACTAAAGATTCGTTATTACGCTTAACGAGCCACGATAAAAAGCAATTGAGGATTTCCGCTCCCAAAACTGTGCAATGTGCCCCTGACTCTTTCTTTACTTTAATGTCAAACTAACTATCAAAATACAGTTTAACTAAAAAACATAACATTGTCATTGAGTTGTCTTTAATAGAAATTACATGTCATTTGATAACATTATTTAATTCTAACTTTGATCCACCATTGGCGCGTTATCCTGCATCTACTTCAATAATCAGCACTGGACCAACGTGGCAACATATGTCCCACGTCTGATTCAGTTGAGAAAAGACCCCATATCTATAAAAAAATGGGCTCAGAAAACTTGCATCTTCAACCATACTAATATTCCTGTGCGATTGTCATACTTATAATGATATTTTTCTAACTCCTTTTTTGTATATAATATTATGGCGTGGTCCTCACAAATGTTTTTTGTCATGCAAAACTCGACACGTCGGCTGCTGTGTCGGCTGCTGTCAACGATGGAATAATACTTGACAGTCGTAAGACAGCGTTTGACGAGCACGGGCAAAATTTGTTTTTGACTCCAGGCGCTTAGTAGGGCAGGACCCAATTGAGTTTTAACCGTTCACACGGGCCAGTGACGTTAATGTGGTATAAAAACTGTCGGATTCACAAGCGATTGAGCCAAAAGACCCAGTCCATTTAATGGACAAGTCTTGGAATAAAAACATGGCGGCTCAAATGTGTCTCGATACATCGACAACTACCTGAATGTTCCCGGTATATTTTTTGCGTGCAATTGAGCCGCGTGTAAAACGCACTGTTCATCGCCGTTGAGCGCTTAATGGTGCAATGACCGCTCGCGTTCCGAATAATTGCACCTCTCTGCCTTGAAAGATGTTCACTTGCAATGTTTTTTTTCAGTATTGTAAAAGCTAGATAGTATAGTGAAACTGAAAACAATTGTATTTAAAAAAGTACAGTCTAACAGAGCCTACGAGTGATATTTGTCAATGTCCAAAGA
Source organism: Passova gellias (assembly GCA_018249975.1). NCBI lineage: Eukaryota > Metazoa > Arthropoda > Insecta > Lepidoptera > Hesperiidae > Passova > Passova gellias. Next base: position 18,846 of record DWUN01000493.1, read on the forward strand.
ACTGTGACAAAACGCGTTAGTGCTTTTTAAATATGGCGTAGTCAAGCTTAGCGAAATTCAAATATATTATTCAAACTTAAACACCTAATGAATCACGATCGCATTTCGACCACCAGAGCAATGATATTTATTGTCATTATCATTTGCGACATAACAACAGGTAAGTTACTGCGCCTGTTGTGTAATAATAACTGCACCATTCACCCGCTTGAAGCGCTGCACGCACAAAAGGCGAATTCGTAGGCAACGCAAAACGCTAACTGCCAGCGCAACGACCCCGATTGTTCCCAGTTTTTGTACGAAACGACCGGGAACCGAGTCAGGGCTGCCAATTGATTATGTTTATGGCTCCCCTTGCTCCAGCCGCTAGAGGTACTCATGACCGTAACACGATATAGATAATTTTAATCGCGAATTGCGCAGTAACAGCAAAAATATATTTCTGCATTAAAATATTCTATATTACAATTTTTACTTTTCCTACGTTAAACGTTACTACGTTTCTACGTAACGTATTTTTTTTTTTTCAAAAATTATAGCAGCGTAGAGATATAGAAATATAGAGTACGCGGTGGAACGTTTGTCGCTATAGTTTTTAAATATCTATAGATTCACAATCATAATCTACACTTAAGTCCACGGACTTTTGGTATAATACCGACCACCACGTGGCAAGGAGTTCGGGATTCATTCTCAGTTATATATTTTTTCTGCGAGGCTAAAGTAAAGAAACGTAGTTGCTATTAAAAAGTTTTTAACGACGTCTCTATTAAAAATACATAACATTATCTATTAAAACTTCATTACCAACACATTTAGCGTAATTAAAAAACAATTTTCCACAGTTCTCAGTATCGGGAAGCGGTATTTCGGAGCTCAGAAACAACGTGTTTAGATGTTGAAACAATTACTACACAATTTGAGACAACGCACCAATCTCGACGCTTCAAAGTGAGAGATAATTAAAATTAAATTGATGTTGTTACAATACATTAGGAAGGCTTTTTTAGTAACACAAAAAGCCGTCAAACTCGTACAAGGGACACGCCTACCGCTTTAGAGGCAATAAAAATGTACAACAGACGAACACAAAAAGATCCATACTCTACATAGAGTTCTTTGAAAGGCAATTGTTGATTATGTTTTACAAATACGAACTTAAGTAGGTAGAGCCTTTCTTTCGAACCATTTTTGTAGCGACCGTAAAATGAGATTTATAGGTGTATTCCAGTTTTTGGTTTGTACCGTCCAGGAACTTTTATGTTTTCCGTATATATGTATTTGAAAAGCATTCTACTTTTTAGATTAAATTTTGAAGGTGTAGTAGGGTATGAAATTATAAATATTAAACAACAATAATTTCATCTCTTATATGAAGCTTTTTTATTTTAATAGATGTGAAATATAAATCGTTGTACTTGTATCCCACAGGTGGAGACTGATTTATTCTGGAACTTGAAAAGGCCTGCTGTATAAGAAGAAAAAAATGTAAAAAAATTAAAAAATAGAAAACAAGAGTTTGTTCGTGTCACATGTTGTCATTTTTCTTCAGATTTAATAAATGAAACACGAAGTTTAGGTACTTATTAACCAACAAAAAATCAATTAACATTAAAAACCAGTGCAGCACCAGCCCTGCTACTGCCCTTAGACACTTAAAACGCGAAGACGCGCGGTGGCAGCCCTATCGCTCGACATACCTATCAAGTCGCCGTCAACGTTTCATTGCGCACTTGAACTTGCTTTAATTGCCCGACGGTTTCCGCGCGCGAGTGTACCTCGCCTCTCGCGAGTGCTATGGGCACGGTTCGAGTTGGTCAATGAGATTGTAGATTTTGTTAATAGCTTTAAAAAAAGGTAAATATACTTTTTATATACAAACAGCCGTAGAAACGAGGTAGACGTCTGAAACGGTAAGCGGTTTTCGTTGCCTATAGATATTAATGTACTTATTAATGAAGACAATAACGATTCCAAATTAGGCAATTAAATGTCTGTTATTGTAAAACAACAGCTAATAAATATACGCATATAAATACTATGTAATTTATATATGTAGATATTCTATTACACGCGAACACTAATAAATGAGTTAGTTTAACAAATGTTAGTCCCGAACGAGAATCGAACCCACGACGTCCGATGTAGCAGTCTGAGTCTCTAACCACTACACTCAGACTTCAAAATGCCTCTGTAGGAAGCTCATGCTTCAATTTGAAGGTATGTGACGTTAACAAAAACTCCGCTTTAATAGCACCTTTGAGGACAGTTAAGATCCAGCAGGAGCGATTCTGACATGTTTCTCGTAAATTGAGTTATAAATTAAGTTTCAAATTGAATTCAACTATAGTTAGTTTTTATTGTATACATAGTACAATTATTTTTTTAACCTTTTTGCGGTTACTGTTGGACAAGGCATGAGAAGGTTTGAGGCCATGGTGTACCACGCTGGCTAAATGCGCATTGGCAGGCTTCACACGCCTCAGAGAACTCCATGAAAAAGCAATGGTTGGTGCAAATTACCTCACGATGTCGACTGATACTTATTGTTTAATTTAACAAAAGACATGTTGTTGAATATAAGTTATGTGACTTTATTATACAACCTTGAGGTTTTATTCTCTAGTTATTACGTTTACTAAAGAAATGTTCGAGAGTATATACGGATAATCCTCGAAATCTCATGACAAATATTAACTAGAGTTAACGGTCAATCAATATTTATTAATGAGGTCAACGACCTGCCAATACCGAGTAAGAGGCAATTCAGTAAAGCATATGACATACATTCAATGTTAAAGATGCGTAGGATAAATATAACGGATATAAAACTCTCTGTGCGATTTATATTCAAATACATCATTAAAGTTAGTCATACATATTGTACTCAAAAGTCGTCTTACAAACTACCTAAGGACCAAAACCTGACACCGCGAGGCGTCAGTTGTTTACGATTTCTCTGGCATTCCCGCGGGAATAAGATATTTTTCCGACATAAAATGTAATCTATCGGGACTCCTGCAATTAATTAACGGCATGCCAAATTTTATTAACATCCTCCATTACTATTTTCGAGTGATTAATGCAGAACGGAGACTCTCTCGGTTCCTGTTACTTGAGCCGTCCGGTGCCGGGCATCGTGCGTAATACCTAATAATAATACTTTTTTCACTACGAGTAGATAAGAAAGAATTTAATTCAAAAATGTTCTTAATAAAATTTGTAAATAGATGTACATGATACTTAGCAATGATCGTTTATCAAATGATCTATAAATCGAGCGTGTTTGTTAATATTTGACTGCACATTATGTTTATATGTATTTAATAATATATATTGTGATCGAACGTTGGCCGCCGGCGATTCTCGTGTCAATCACTACATAGTATAAAACAAAGTCGCTTTCTCTGTCCCTATATACCCATGTTCCCTTAAATCTTTAAAACTACGCAACGGATTTTG
>DWUN01000494.1:0-22307 GCA_018249975.1 Passova gellias
ATACGCTTCACGATCACTACTCGAACGTCGGTGAGTATCGTGCACGTAGACATAGAAATCGCACCCCCACTAACAAGTACGTCTCACTGTTTAATATTACTAATATTTTATAGCATGCGAATGTGTCTAATTTAACTTTAAGAAGCTTCATAATCTAATATGTCAATGTGTAGATAGATTGTAGTATTTTTTTTGTACTTTCAATGTATATTATACGTTGCGTACAGAGACAATTTGTTGACAGCACAAATAAATAACTTTAAATAACTTACATTAACACATTAGTAAATAAATTATGATAGCGGCGGCGGTAGTTATTCAAATATTTTTCTGTGTTAATTTCTCATAAGGGTTAGGAACTCCTCTGAAACGTAGTGATAAAAATTCAAAAATATTTCATACCATTTCGTCCTAGAAAAAGATGATCGCTGATAATCGACGACCGTAGCAGTTATTCTTGTCACAATGCGGCTCATGTGTAAGTGCATTTACATAAAAATAAGCATGTTAAATAGGTAATTAAATTCTATTTACATTAGTACTTCCGTTTCGTAGACGCACACAAAGATATAAAAGATCTAAATCGCATTGAGTCTGTGACGGTTCTCGGCTTAATTTTTATTTCAAGCAGGTGTGCTTCCAACGACTTCATCGGATAGAATTTTGATGGCAATAAAACTTTTGTAATATTGTGTTAATACAACGATAATAATAAACAATCTGTTTACGTTGTGCAACGTCGAATTTAGTTGCTCTTTTACTGTATGTTTAAATTTGGTGCTTTATAAATGTAAGATTCATTGTGTTCTTCGTTGTTCTTCGTCTCGTTTCCTCTTAACTTATTCGAATATGATAGAAAGAAACAAAATATACAATAGTATAATCAGTTCTATTGAAAGCTTACAAATAATATTCTACGCATATATTGCTGATACACTGTTAAATGTATTAAACGACTATTTGATGTTAAACGCCGGGTTGACTTTAAGCAATTTGCGTCATAGCTTCTTTGTTCTACAGTTAGGTCATTGTTTGAATAAATGTAAACAGAAAATGTCTAGGCAACTTACACTAGCGCTCAAGTATTTTTAAAGGCTATGTCATGCAAAGAAGCTACCAAATATTCATTAGGTAAATATTTGTTTTGTTCTTATTCTCTTACCTTTGAACGTTATGATGCAATGCTGTGTTTTCGTTGTTTCAGTAAGATTGAAAAGTTTATACTGTTTCAAATTATTTATTGTGATGATTTTGAAGCATTGATGAAATGAGATGTTACGCTCAAGATAGGCGGTGCCAATCTCTTTACAGCGTAACATAAGTTTTTATACATTATATTAATCATCAAATAAACTGTTAAAATAATATGACATATCACGCACGCTCATCAAATTATACATTCCACTTCCTATTAAAGAATGCATGAGATTGAAACTCGTTAAAGTAGATAAAAAACAACTTGTGACCTTTTCATTATAATACCATAGAACATCAGTATTATGACAATAATGTATTTACGGACGCTTTGTATTACAAGTATACATGGGATTTTTATTATTTACAAAATGGTCACAAATGTGGCGCCCGCTTGTTTCAGTACCAGATTATTATTGCATTTCTCTTTGGTGATATTGGTTTGAATGAAGTCAATAGTCATATCATCTCCTGATTTACACATATTATATTAATCGTTTTTTAAAAGTTTCAAGTATACCTAATGCATGATTTTGACCGAACACAGGTGTGAAAAGGGTTAGATTGATTTAGATTGCGGCCGAATGTTGTTCTGTAGTAAATAAAAAAGAAAATACAGGCGACGCGGGCAAATCGTTAGAGGTGGTCTTGCCACTGAGTTGAAGGCCCGCTTAGGTTAGTGTAACATTGAAAAAGGCCACAGACTATAAGGCAAAATCTCAAAGTAATCGGCGCCCTGTTCTTGGATATTCCTATCGAAAATGTTAAGAAATGAGCTATAGCTTTATCTTTACTTCCAGATATGTATTTAACGTTGTTGAAATCGTAGAATGCAGCGATATAGCCATAAACGTTGACCTGAAGAGCCCCTCGGTATGAACCCGTTAGTTTTGTCGCTCTCGTGTATATAAATGAAGGTACAAAAACATCAACAATACCCTACGTTTAAAAAGTCAACCTGATATCGTTCTAGCGCCTTTTGAATACTTACATTTAGCTTTTTTGCATAACAAAGACTCGGGTTTTACATTGTTGATGGTTCCATTGTGAAGTTGTTTACATGCAGTTAAATACCTAAACGCTCTTATATAAGCTTCACCGCAACTTGTATTCAAAAAACAAGTGATTGTTTACTTCAGAAAAATAAAGGTCCTGAAACGTATGACGTTTCATACATAATGTTTCTTTTGTGCTGGACGGATTGTAGTTGAAATATGGGATTTATAAGTAGGTATACGACAAGATATGACAAGGTACTCGTAGGTAGTAGAGATATGACGAGTTCATCTTATGTCTAATAACCGGATACCGATTTTTACACGGTGTATTTTTAACCGAACCAAGTAATTGGCGGAGTTACAGGGAATGAATTTATTAGGTTAATGGAGCGAAAAATTTAGGTATATACATTTTTATTATCTTTTCATTTTACTTATGGTTAAGTAACTTTTGCCTTTTAATAGCTTAGTGTTAATAGTTTATTTTCCAGCTTAGTGCAATTATTGCCAGGTATGAAGTGTGACTAGACGTGTCGGTGTCGACCTTGCGTAGATCCGTAAACGAATCCTAATTGATCCGACCGTTCCAACCTCCTTACAGTCGTTTTACCGCCGCGCCAACATTGATATCAATAAAGAATTAAATTACATTTGTATATAAGATTAGATAATTACAATACATTAGTATAATAAAACATGAACAAACAACTCAACACAAACAATTAGCACATTTAATCTTAATTTCTTCGACCTTCGCGACGTAATGCAAATCATTAGTATTACAAGAACAGAATAAAAAACAATATGAAACACAGGTACCTGATACTATTTACTACAGGGCATTTACTTTCTGTTTATTTCTACTTAAAGATAACCCTTAATCCTATTTCCCGTCTTTGTCTATAGGCCTTAGGTGTGTTTAATTCATATACTTGTAAGTCAAAAAAGTTCTACATGTCCACAAAATGCATTGAAAATATTCAAATATTTGACACTCACTAAAGCGTAATTCGGTTAAGTGTGCTGACGTCATGGGACTCCCCATGACTCATCTCGTCTTCACTCGTGACTAACCCCTCTGGATGCCGGGGCCGTAACAAATCTCTATTTATTAGGGATGAAACATTTTGAACAATGAATGTCAAGAAGATCGGAAACTATTATTCCCTTAAATTAACCAAATAATGTGACGATCTTAATTAAAACAATTACGTATGTGTAAATGAAGCAGTCTCTTAATCGTTCGAGTGACTTAAATTAGGTGCGAATAATATTTTGATAATCTATGAAATTGTTACAGATCCTTGTAATCAGTAATAATTTTAATGGGTATTTCCATCGACTAAATTAATTACTTGCATCATATTTTTGTGAACTTACGTACATCTATATAGACACACTAGTAGGTACCTATATAATACTACCGACCAGATAACATTATCAACTGCAAGGCTTATTTTATTAATTACTTGAAATGAAATGATACCATTGTCTATTTTAAGCCCCTTAGACAGCGTAATATAAAAGAAATAAATACCTGAAGCTAATCGGCACTTTTACAATTATCTTTTTATTTCGTACCGCCCCTTTGCCGAGGCTAATTGGCAACATTCGAGACTATTAAAATTTAGAACCTTAAGACCAAACGTCGCCTTAACGAGTAGCGCTTGTTTGTAAATAAATTATCCAAATATTTCCTATCATATCCCTTTGTCGCTATAAATTTGATTGTTTGATTTGAACAGAGTAGTTACTGCTGCAGTTTGTAATTTTTAAATAGCGGTTAGTGAGATAACCTTTTCACGTGACGCAAATATGTACGTAGATAGGAATTACATTAAATAAACGGCTGAACCCAATAGCCTACGCGAGCAAGTTTGTTATAAAATCTTGGAAATAAGTGTAAATATTTAATTGTAAATACACGTGTAGATTTTAGATATTCCTATCCTCGTCCCGTACTCTACTCCAAGTTAGTGCCGCCGTCATTGAACATGTTACGCAGTTATGATAAAGGCATTTAAAGAAAATGATTTATGGTTATTAACTTTGTTTATCAACTGTCAATGTAGATTTCATTCTTATATAATAATTCTATATAATGAAGAATAACCATACGATTTTGTTAACAAACGTATAGCTGTAAAGATATAGACAGTAGCAATATCAAATGAATTGCTAAGTTAAATGTATTTATTGTTATTAATTAATACAATAATTTCCATAATTTGCTTTAACTAATTCCACTTTTCAATGTTCACTTTGTTGTTACAAGTGATTCCGTTTATTATTTCTATTTCATTTACTTCATTATTGACATTATCGCTGGTCAACATGCCATATCTGGAAACAGTGTTTCTATAATTGGATATCAAAGATAAAAAACAAATGGAAATAAATGAACAAAGCTGCAGAGCGGAAACATACGTTACGTAAGCTTTCAGAATTCCCATCACTGTACAATAAGAAGGGGTCAATAATTGTGCATTCACCCTAGAAAAGCCTTACATACACTAAAGTGAAGTTTTACTTAAACCTTCGTCATTCGTGGAATTTCGAATTTAGAATTTCGAATAATTTGGAATTCCACTGCTTTTGATATGAGTTTGGTTTTAAAAGCATCTGTGGTCTAAAACATTAATATACTGTTGCGCTGCTTTATATTAAGACGTAGTTCAATACTTTATTGATTTATAGGTTGCCAAATAAATAGATAGGGCGATAGAATCAATGTCGTAATGAATCGTACCATTTTATCTCAATAATATTTAACCTTAATTTTTGTCCATCGATATTCTCAAACAAAAAATCTTTAAATTTCTCTATATACCAATCAAAAAATGTAGTTGGCAACTTTTGGCAAGGTGGCCATTACGGATTAACATCTACGCTACGTGTAGTGCAATGCAGTATCGCTCGTAAAAACCAACCGCTCTCCGGCTGCAGTGCTGAGCTATCGAGTTAGCGTGCTAAATACGCTACAAATCGCCCATATTTTATTAAACTAAGCGTATAATATTTCAAAATTAACATATAAAAATATGAATAGTTATAATATGTTCGGGATTGTTTTGGTTTGCGTCAATAAATGTTTTTAAAGATCCTTTGAAATCTCGTATAATTTTTGGTGTCGTTCATGTTTACAGCAATGGAATTAGGATGTTAGACATATCTAACTCGCGAGTAAGCATACGTAATGATCTAAGTTCTTTATTCATTGATGAAAACAATAATATAAAATAGGTATCGCAATCGTCCATGAATTAATATAGAATTATTCTCGTTTCGCTGGATAAATATAAAGATAACGTGTAATGTTGTTATAATTACGACGCAATAAACGAAACTCGAAAAACTCATACGTTCGTAGCGATAAAAATACATCGGGGCTGACACGTGTTCGATTATGTGAATCACTTGATTATTGCATTTATATTATGGTAAATGGATAATGAAGTATAACTTACCTGGATGTTCTAGAATCTAGAACATTTAACAGAATCATCTAGAATCTATCTGATGATTCTATTATAAAGTATGGTTTCTGTTTCAAGTGATATTTGGTTAATTACTTCTCTAAATCACCTGAAAGATCTAGATGCTTCTATTATAAAACTTGTTGTTATTTTAACTGACATTTGGTAATTTAATTATATGTCGTATGTAGTACCTATATACCTAGTTATTCCAGTCAACTCTTCTGTTTCGAATACAATTAGACTTATACCAATGATGAATAAATGTAGTCGCATCTGCATGTGCATTTCCATCTCTACCTTTCACATTTCTACCTGCACCAATATACTCTCTCTATGCAACCTGCACCTCGTCTCGACAAGATCGCATGTAGTATAAAAACACCTTCTCTATTTCAATATTATTTTCATTAAATGTTTGTTTCAGTTTAAATGTTTTATTTCCACCGAAATAAATTACGTCAGTGTTTTGTATTGTATGACAATTAGCCATTTAACAGCTGACGTAAAACAATGAAATAGTTGCATTCATTACACATGGCCTTGAACATTGATATAAGCTTATCTGAAACGAAATATAGGTACAGAGCATGTTTGTGTAGAGTAGTTCGTGAAAGATGAACGCTCAGATAGCGGCGCGCTATCTGCTTTCACTATCTATATTAATTGTTATCGTTCACTGCTATAATAACAAGCAATCGCTCACAAGGCCTCGCATTTTGTTTGAAAACGTTTAAAATTATTTGTACGCCTTAGTAGTCACTCTTTCGTTGATGTAGAGTTATTTCATCATTGTTTTACTACAGATTTTATGTTTATATTCGCAAAAGGAAAATATAAAAATATGTTTTAGATAATTAGGCATTTGTATAAAATGTAATAACTATATCTTATCGTTATTCATAAATAACGTGAAGCTATTTAATTTGCGCTCTAAGCGCAGTTGGGGTTATTGATAACTTGCTAACTTTACTAACTTTCTTGATAAGAGACCGCAAAATTTTACAGTATAATGAAAATTCGAATTCTCTGAACTTATTTGGGGGAGGTCACGCGGTGTCATATTGCAATTGAACGGTGACCTCCAGTGGCAAACAAAGTGTCTGATTCCTAGCTTTCGCAATCGTTTTCAAAACTCGGATTATAAAGAGCACACCACACCACGCGATATTAGACAAAATTACGCTGAAAAAATACAGAAATACCTGTAAGTAGCAAAATACATTTTGGGAATACTTTGACACCGTTATCTATGTCTAAAGCACGAAAACGAAACGTTTAAATCGTTGTAAACGCACCTAACAAAAATAACTTAAATAACCCTTCGCGGGCAAGGGCGTGGGCTATAAAAAGTTAACTAAAACAACAATCGGTGAACCGCGGCCCCTTGCGTTCTCCCCTCTTTAAATTCAACATCGTTAATATGTACGATGCATACGATCGAAAACTTTATGGAAACGCGAAATGCGCACAATATATTATTGCTGTCGGCTTTTTTGTTGCCACGTATGTGTATTTCACTTAAACAAAGCGTTAAAAGAGATGAAGCGTTGCAAATGTGTTTCGTCATCGACTAATAAATATTGGATTCAACTGCATAGTTAGTTTTTTTTGTTCTCGTAAACAAAAAGCACTAGATCTGCCCTTGTAACTGCAATGTGGAAGTTATCGGTCTTATTGTTAGCGAGTTTTACAACCCGCACAAGCTTCCTGTTTGAGAGCCAATAGCGGCTACATTGTTGATTTTTATTGCATACAGAAATGTCAGATGAAGTATCGTAAAAGAATGTACATTAAACCATAACATGACCACAGTATAAATAATCAGTTACAACAAAGTCACATTTCAGTGATTTCAACGTTAGACTTCGTATGGCCTCCATTTTTTAAATAATAATAAGTAAATAATAAATACTATGTAGATACTAAGCTGACAAGACCTTGATCGTCACCTCCTACGTATTAACCACATCTGTCAAGTTTTTTTTTAAATCATCGCTAGTATGTGGGATTTATGTATTTTAATATGGTAATAAAATATTTAAATATCAATGGAAGTAACATTGTTTGTACACATAATTTAAACATACTTAATAAACATGTAAATTAATGATGTTATTAACCTCACGAATTTTACAACTCTGGAAATATGGCGCAATATAATAATGCATGGCCCTTTTTATGTGCAGTTTTATAAAAAAAAACTTTGCAAATTGGGATAAAAAATATACATTACCTACTATTTATTATTATTACATATTAAGATAAAACGTGTAATAATAATAAACAGACCTCTAAGTGGGAAGTTTTATTGTAGACCCTAGACTGTTCACTTACATACGAGTATAAGTTCAGTTATTAGCGTAGGTTAATAACAATGTAATGACCTCAGTACAATCATGACTAAACATTAATTTTCTTTTATAGTCTTATTCGGCTATTTGGCTTAACCCATCTGACGTAAATCGTAATCATAAACCGTCGGAGAACATTTGTGTAATTCTTCGTATTTTTGTTTGTATTTTAGATGCTTTACATAGGAGATTTCAATTGGAACTTGAGAGGATGCGACTTAGTGTCAGTATTTAAAGTTGCCAAGCTCGGGTATAGTTTCAATATGGCCGCAGGCGAGAAAACAAATAGTGGGGAAGAACGTTTTCTTGCCGGCCGCTAGGGATTGTGTCAAGCGACACAATGCTTGGACATTATACATCCGAATCACTTTTCGTTATTATAAGTATTTAAACATTGAAGATATTTATAACTTTTTGTGTTTGTATTTAAAAATACTAAATTAACTCTTAAATCAGGTGGCAGCATTTGTCAAAAACACGAAACATGCATACACAAAACATACAAAGTTTCATGCGTGTAGACATAATAATTATTTGGTTTAATATTTAACGGATAGGTATATGAATATGATAAATACTAATGGAATTATAGAATATCGTAATAAAAAATTCGGTGAAAGGAAAAAGAGACGTGAACAGTCCATATATCTATTCGAATTATGACATTAGCCTTTTGTTGTAAGTTCCGTACTTGCGTGAGAAATGAAATGCTCATTGAAAACAATGTGTAAATAACTATAGTATAATAGAAGCATACAATAACACCTCATAACGTAGTTCATTGACGTCAATGACGAATACGTCAGTCTTTTGTTTAAACAATATTGCAAATACTTATTATACCAACGAAAAAAAATCTTAATGATTTCTTTCCCAACAAGCACTGGTTATCCTTGCTTAGTTGCATTAGTAGCGTTATCGTTATTGATTTCCGTTATCGACACTTTCTTACGCTTCGAAGACTAGGCCTTAGACTATAGATAAACTCAAATCGCATGGATTCGCCGTATTTGATATTATCTTCTGCATTGATAATAATAATAATTTTATTTATATTTTACTCAGTTGACTGGTACAAAATGAACTTGGCATTAAGTTCGCTCTTTGTGAATAACAATAAAGCATACATGAATACAATGTTTGCCAATATATTAAAAATTTTAATATGGTTGCCAAAACAATTGCAGTCGAACCTAAGGTAATACGTTCATTTTAAAAAACAAAGGTTTTTATTTCTTTATTTTGCAATGTCATAATGATATCAAAGAACGTTAAAAATGGTAAATCCATTATCGCGGAAATGTAATCAGTTTGAAACTGTTTACATTTTCATTGTTAAATATATAACACAATTTGTTGCATAAGCCCTGAAAAAGAAATATACAAATAGAAACTGGAAATATCAAGATGGATGGAAATATTAGAACAATTTATCTAGAATAGTCGTCAACAAAAACGTGAAAGTTTATTATTTTCTATCGGCGGACTCAGTAAAGCTATCCGACGATGCTGAATTATTTATCGCCACGACAGCGCCTGCAATGGTACGCATCCATTGATGCCCCATCAAAACAAAGTCGCTCTGTCATTTGTTGTCAATGAAAACAATTTGTAGCGACATTTCTGATTTCGCTTCGAGTGTCGTGCTCCGTCTCATGTTGTGTCGGTTCTTGACTTTGTTTCGTTTAGACTGTTATCATTTTTAACTTTCGTTTTTGGCTTTTCTATTTTATTATTATGTTTATTATTATACATATTTTTAGCTTTTCTATTGTACATATTTTAAGGCTAAAAAGACATGTATATGCGTTATCCTTGCCAATATCTACAGCCGACATATATATATATATATATATATATATATATATAATAAACATATCTAGTTTTATTTATTTGTCTTTAAATGTAAAAACCCATTAGTGTCAAATGCAGTGTTACTTTTAGAATAAAAGTACAAACAACATTTCACGCAAAAAATTAAAAACCTACTACTGAAAGTGTAGAACCTGGATAAAAAATCGAAATAAAGTAGCTTACTACTAGGTAAGTTAAAAGGCAGACGATGAGTTATTACCTTTGTATTTCTGGTTTTATTTTTGTAGGTACCAAACAAAAGGCTACTCGCTACAGATAGAACTTAAATAGTGAGTATTTATGTTTCAAATTTCCACGTGTTATTGTTTATTACCGAATTACTAAACGAAGCCATTCATCGAAACGTTTAAAAATTAGGTAAACCATGTTAACACGTTAATATTACAATAAAAAGTTACATTTAAGTCTCGACATTGAATAAACATGGGGTAGGGGGTGTTTGTTTTATATAAAATCAGGTGGGAAAAGCAATCCGGTGGCACTGAATTATTAATGGCGTCGAAAACAGCCTGTTCCGACACGCACGCTCATTGACGCGCCATCAAAACATGCTTTGTCACTCGTAATGACAACTTATTATGTTGGAACCGTGACATGTTGCGCTGTTACGTAATAGAAATTTAACTTCAATATGTTCCATTATAATTTACGTTATCTTCGTTATCGTTTGAAAGACAAAAGACGATACGCAGGGAGCATGAACAATAGTGCATATTCAAATATCTCTACAATACAGTTTATTCATAGAACAGGATGGAAACTGAAGCCTGCTCTTGGACTATACAACAGCACTTGTTTTAGAAAGTTAACCTAATTAACAACAATACTACAAGATGTTTTAAGCGTTATCTCGCACCTTTTATCAAATAGTATATGTGGTTTCCAAATTGCTTGTCTTATAAATCTGCTAAGCCTTAGATAATAAATAGCGCGATAGCTATTTCAAAGCATAGATTATCGGTTGTGGAACAACTCCGCTCTAGAGACGTATGCTTAGTTATCTCGACGCAAATCGGCGCATTTGTGCACTGAGTGTAAATAAACTAAATCTGACTGGATTCCAAATTTTTTCGCCTATTAATAGCATCCTTAAAATAACACCTCAATGACGCTTTACCAATAGCATTTTTAACTACGAAGCAGACAAACGAGACGAAACACAGTAGTCATAACGTCTTTCTTGTTGTTCCATGTATGAACAAGATGAGATAAGAGATGTTTCTTAACTCCTTGTTCGACAAACACATACGCGCCGATGGTCCGAAACGGTTCGACGTTTACCAACGGCGTTATGTAGTTAATTATGTTATGAAAAACAAAACGTTACACAAGAAATGGCTAACGCAACAAATCCGTTATATTTATTTTCACCGGCGATGCCCGACGATTATCGTGTTTCCGTTATTCTTTTTATTGCGGCCTGCCGTTTAGGATAACAGTTTACGTTATGGATGCCAAATCGATTCCAGCTATCACTGCAGATTACGTAACGCTCAACATGAATGTTGGCGCGGCGATTGTACACCTGTCCCATGCATCGAACATTCTTAATTCTGACATGGTGTGCTAGTAGTATTCGTTCGGTACATTAATATTGTGTATATTATGTATAATTTGAGCTATTTGTTGCAGGTAAGCCGACTGAACCTTGCAGTTTGTGTGATCCCATGCTCCGCGTTCCTTATGGTAAGTTGTGACGAAGAACCATTGAATACTCTAATTACATATAAACAGTCATATTTCACCTATTTTTGGAAACTTAAAACGATACTTTCTTATCGGCTGGTTCACATCGCACTCACAAATGAAATACTCGAAAAACCGTAACTATTTCAATAGGCTAACGCCGCGGACTGTGATCCTATTTTTGAAATAACTTTCGCATTTATCAAGATTCTCAATCACGTTATGTAAAGCCCAAACCCGAATTATTAGGATTGCTCGCTAGCCGGCGGCGGCGGGGAACGTTATGAATATAATCGCATTAACCGCGTTTTCTGCCTTTGTCCAATTGAATCCTCGGTGCAGTAATCAAGTGGGAAGAGTGGGCAGAGTGGGTCAACGGGTCGTTCCGTCCCGCCGAGCCCGCATCGCCCCGTGCTCCCTTCTCCCATCTATTTTAATAAACTAAACTGTGTTTACATACAAATCATCACGCTTTTACTTCCCGTAGTAACAGTTGATAGCGAAAAGAGTTTTGTTTCGTTATGAATTGATCCATATTTAGTAAATAATGTGATATAACATATCCGGCAGTAATGTGTTTAGTTGTTTCACTTGCAAATATGAGATATGAAAATGTATAAAAACATTTACAAATTATGTATATGTTCATCTCACAAATGTTTATCCTGGTTTGGAATCAAACCCACGACCTCCGGTTTATCAGCCAATTTCTCTACCTACTAGACCAAGAGCTCAATGGATATAATATTTATTAAATTCGTTTACTATATCCATTGCTAGCGAATCGAAAAGGAAAACCAGTAAATATTTCATTGCAGTGTCGTAGTGAAATTTTATATCTGTTTTCCAACAATATTTATAATGCGCAGATACTTTCAATATTGAAGTTGAAATAATTTATGTTAGTCCATTGTTATAGGAGCGTAGGTACGTATTATATATTTAATGCGAAAGTTCAAATCGGCGAGCGCTCGGCAACTTTCCTCGCAACGACTGTTTAACCGTTGCATTTGAATTTAAATGCTGACAAACAAAAACTAAGGAACGCTTCAAAGTAAAAATGTAACAAAAATGTTAGTTCACAAACATTTCATATTTTAGTTTAATTTGTTTATTTTAATTTAATCATATTAGTGTTGTTAATTTGCACCCGCTTAATGAGATGAATGGGTATTGTTTTTAATGGCATATGTATGTATTTAAACATCATACGTTTGTCTTTTAAACACGTTTCCTCGTTATCAGACGATAAATTTTTGCACAGTTACGAGTGTTATAACTTGTTTTCATCATATCAAAGGTATATTCTAGTTTTAAAATAATGAAAATATTCAGTATAGATAGGTAAAGGGACCCATTAACGTCAGCCAACGCAAAGATGAATTAACGATGGTTTTATTTTTGTTTAATTTTCTTGTAACCCATATAATATTGAACACCCACCACACATTTGAAGTTTACAACGAACTAAAATTTAAAAAAAACGAGATCATTTCATGTATACTGATCCAGCTGTCAATGTGTCTTATGGTAATGTCGCAACAATAATTTAACGAATGCGAGTGTATTGAGTTTTAATCCCGATTACTAATTAGCTTTGTCGGGCCGACATTTGAAAAGCGCGCGACTAAGTTATTCAGACAGATATACGCACTTCAACTGGTTTATTTAACAAATTAAAAATATTACTCTTTGTTGAGTTTGATAATTATATATAATGTAGATAATTATTTCATTAAACACGGTAGGTACTTGACATTTCATATACTTATACGTAGCTTCAATGACCATCGTTACGACAAAGTAATTTCTAATATTGATTAAATTAAAACATAGTGCTGACTAATACAAATGAGTAAAATGTTACATATGTGGTGTACATATTTCTAAATATATCTAAAATCAAATAACACAAGGGTAATGCGTTCTAACCTTTCAGCTTTAACTCACCCCTGTGTTCTGACCTTTACACCGAAGTGTCCAACTTTAGCATTTAAATCGCGGCAAACAAAAAGTTCCCACGCGCAACGTGCCACTACGACAACAAAACGAGTTGGGTGTCATTCCATCCCATCAAATAATTAATAAGCGATATTGTGTCGGCCCGCATCGCGTAGATACATAAATAATATTAACGAAGCCGATGCGTCAGCTTTACGCAGCGTAATCTATTATTATATCAGTTAAATCTCACTACGACATACATTCCAAGCAATTTTCAATCATACGTACTACTATTTGAGAATCTATTACCACATGTCGGATAATTGAGCCGACTATTATCTCTCTATATAGCAGCGGCTCTATTCGTGTCGCGAGCACCACTTTCTCGATTGATTGTCGATATAATTAGCTGAAGGGGATCTTCGCGCCTGTAGGGCCGACATTTATTCAGCTCTTTGAAGCAATATGCGTATTTATAGAAACGTTCACTTTGCGTTTAATACATACGTCTTAGTAAATTGTTGACATTTTATTATTTTGGTAAACATTCTCATAAATAGCACGGGTGTAGAAATAAACTTAGGTTTTAAAACGATCATTTATGAGTTTGCTATCGGAATTTGTATGCTGCGGTTCAGTCGTGCAACGTATGTACTTATATCTTATTGTGTCGAAACTATTTATAACATTGACAACCCTAGAGATATCTATTATTTAAACGTCTAATTGGCGCCCACGCTTTTTTCTAATTGAGTGACGAATGTTCCATCTTAATCCGCTCTCTAATAAATGTATCGTCTATACGTGTTCCAGAGACAGCGTAGAAACCGAAAATTACAAATCAGAATAACACACTTCGCGTACACTATTTATATACTATTCTCAAAACAATCACACATTTTATAAATAATAGTTTTCCACGTTCAGTTATTTGAAATAGAACAAATTGTTACGTTGTTTGCAAATCAATTCAAGGGCTATTTGCTATCAAGCAACTTCTAGATTCTATTCGGAAAATTAATATTCGCACATGTAAGAATGTATATTACAAAACTATTTATTTGTTTACCAACCAGTTTTTTTACCCCTTGATTTAAATTCTCAGTCATTTATATACCATAACATTAGATTTAAATAAGAGAACAAAAAGATTGTGAAATATAGGATGTTACAATTATTATCTAAACACATAGAACTCACCGACATTCTTGAAGATACCGTAACATAATCAGTTGGTATTGGTGTGTTGCACGCCTATCTTTATCTCGGATCTAAAGCCTTCGGCCACAGGAAATGCTTCACACTGAAGGGCGATTGAGGTGATAATAATATGAAGATCAACAGACTTTGATCTTTGGATGAAGTATAACATCTGGTACTATAGATACAATGCAGATTTTTTTATTTATTAATGGTCACTTCACTCATCCATATCTGTTTTTTTAATAGAAATATGTTGAAACCCATCGGACGCCACTTTAAATCACAATACAAATATCTCATATCCCGGTAAAAGTAGTTTCTTGAGGCGGATAATCTTCATGCGTGGAGCCTTAGCATAACATTTGATGTTATTCTAAGATGAAATTGCAAACGAAACAAAATTTAAAATTGTTAAAATTCAACAAGTACTATTACAGTTATAACTTGTCACTTATTGTTGTTATCATAATTTACAAATACACTCTTGAGACAAAACATAAACTTGAATAAACAGCCAGGAAATATTCGCGATTATATAACTGCAGAGTCATTCGCAATATCTTCAGCAGTTACATAGATACACGTATTAAAATGCATATAAGTGTGCAAGGTCGGTAGTTTTAGACTGTCGTATTGTATCCACTTCCTCATATTTCGCGAGGTGTGATCTCACTGCTGTTATCGTTGACCATATTATCAATATGCGCGCTTGTGATAAAGCAAATACTGAACGCATAATGTAAATCGTGCTAATTTTAATGAAGGTCGCGACGAGACCTCACGAAAAGCAGCTTTGACCTCGGAATTATCATTGACGTGATATCGTGATATGCGCAGCAATTATTTTGATGATAGCTCTACATATGTCACTCTTACTTTATCGGTCTCTTATTGTGGTACGGCGTACGGGGTGGTAGAAGAAAACGATCTTCTAAAATATACCGGGCGGTCGTCAGACTGATGTCTTGGAAGAAATTATACTCCAGTAAGTGTTATACTGATTTTAAGTAGGATTATCTTGAATTCTATATATTTATTATTTACATAACATTTGCATTCAATATTGTTGTATTTATGACCCGTCTTTATATATGATGTTTCATTTATTTATTAAACCTCAGGTAAACCACGAAATTAGAGCTATTAATATGCTAACAGAACAGAGGTGCGCACGAGTGAATTAATAATCCTATTAATGGAGATTCGATACACAAAATCGATTCGTGACGATTCCAAATCAAGAATACATTTGACTTGTGTGTTCGTAATAATAGAACCAACGTTAATAATAAAATAATAATGTGTACACTAATGTGCGAGTAATTAATAAATTGAGGCCATTAGAATCACCTTGCTGGGCACTTTTATTTGTTCTGTTTCATTGTTAGTTTTTTAACCGACTTCAAAACGGAGGAGGTACTCGATTCGACTGTATTTTCTTTTTTGTTTGTTACCCCATGTTTCTATTTCTTCATTAAAATATCTAACTACGTTTATGTTACGAATTATAACAATTGATGATATACCTACGTAATCTATCGATACAATTTAATATGATAGTCGAAAATAAATTGCTTTTTGCGCATTTTTCCGTTGATTACGCAAATATTTTGCATGTAGATTACAAGTTATTCCAACTTAAGTCAATTAGATTGTTTCTTGATCCCGAGAGGCGAAATATTAGGTATATTAGAGAAAACCTTTTGCGATTATTACTTAATAAACAACACTTTAGTGCTTTTTGCCTACGCCGCTAGGGACCTGGCGTGATGTTATATTGTGTTGTTGTTACTTTAATAAAAATACGGCGAATTTACTGCGTTATAACACCAGGAAGGAAGCGGTTCCTTAGGACTCAATGCCTAAGAATGTTTTTGTAATGTTTTTGCCCGCGGATTTAGATAACGAGCGACTCGGTATTGTAAAATTTTACGCAGTCGTGTTATTGTTTTGTGTTGTAAGCATAAGGTTGTCTATGTTTCAAATAACAAAATTAGTATCAATTTAATAACACTAGGAAGTAGTATCAGAAAATTTCTTGACGTCACTAGGCATGCGACGAATCAGGAGGTAGTGTGGAATATTTTAAACTCTTTTATCGTATAAATATAAAAGCCCTATGTCAAATCAGTCACTTTACACTTTCGTGGCGAAGAACGTCGAGAACTTTTCCTTTGATCTGCAACGCAATGGAGGAAGAACGTCGAAGCCATTGACGACAGAAAGCATTCTTAAGAGTCGATGTTTCTTTGCAGGCTTAACTTCGAGCCTGTCATTAAGCTTGGGCGGTTGAGGCTCCCAATTGCGTCTTTTTACACGATTCTAATAGCTTAACGTTTAGCATTATTAATTCTTCGCTTGACGTAGACAGAATAGCTATTTACACCTTTGGGTTCAATATTTTTCGGTCAACAACGAGTAGCCCTAATACAGTGTTGTACCTGAAATGGTGCAATTTCAATTGTTTTTACAGTTATCGAAAACTGTTCCATAATTCGGATCATGTGAGGTTTGGAATATCGCACGTGGCCTTCAAATAGAGCGGAAACGATTTAGGACGACCACAAATATTGGCGCGAATTTCGGCTAATGACAGGTTTAACATTTGCGGATCGAAATTCAAACTAGTTGTTCTGTCATATTTCATGTATAATGTGCGAATAAAATGTACGCTTAAAATAATATACTTCACTGTTCTCTTAAATAACAGAACGTTCAGATTTACTCCTTCACTTTGTGTACCACAAAACGTTAAAGATTCCTTTCGACTCTTTAGGGACATGCGAAACAAATAATGAGGCTTAATTATATTTTTTGGAACAACGACTCGATAGAAGCATTTAAGAATCAATACAAAAAGCCACCGAGTCACTCACTGGGTACGTAACGTAATGTAAGTATGTGTAATAATAATACTTAGTTGTTTTGTACGCTTCACGCTTCGCACAAACAGATTATAAACTTGAAGTTAATTTATTTTTAAATATTTACCAGCAACTGACATTTCGCCGAACAACTCATTATTAGTGTTGCCAGATGCATAGCAAATTTCATACAGTTTTTTTATTAATACATATATAGTGGGAATGATAATATACCCATTAGATTTTTTTTAAATATCATCAATAAACACTAAAAAAAATTAAATAATTAAATGTATACAAAATAAATTTCCTATTTGATTGACTGACGTCAAAGATCACAACGCCACACAGCACGCCTACAATTTAAGCCACGTGCAAATTATATTCAGTGATAAGATTTTTAACCCGTGATTTAAAGCGTAATGGTAAGTAATATGGTAAGTAATTTTCCCTCGAGAAGACCATATGTAGTTACAGTGTTGCGATAAAAAGTTGACTGAGTAGCGAAATAAAAGAAGGCGAATTAGAACAAAATAGAACAAACTACCACAAGAATAATAAAACGTAATACAAATTGACATATGTAAATGTGAGTATACCTACGCTAAACACATCTGAGCTATATTTAAATACATTATAGTCGTGTCCAGCTGTGATAACAATAAATTGAACGTATCAATACAATCTGGAATAAACCAATACTATTTTTACTCATAACCTCGTGCAATTAATTATATAATACAACCAAGTGTAAACGTTAACTACAAACGTTTGAATAAATTTAGATATAGGTATATGTGCATTATTATTGCTTTATTTTGTCTCTGAAATACTTTGATAAAAGATTTTTAGAATATTTTTGGTAATAAGTACTGAAACAATTTTACTGGATATCGTAAACGGTAAATCAGCATTATGATAATGACAGAAATCGATATTGTCAATATAAACAAACAGTTGATAATTGCAGAAATAAAGCGCAAAACCTGCGAATGGATCCTTGGTCGAACCGTTTTGAACTATGCCCGGAATTTCGATAAAGCGTTCGGCATTTACAGCAGCCCGTCAAAGTGTTCGGATTACACAGGAGAACCAACAATTAGTAATAATTTCCCAATACCCCGCCAGATATTGCTTTTGACAGCTTCACTAGTCGGTCACCAGTAAACGTTGCGTTCGGCTAGTCTGTACAGATAAGGTGTTGCATTTAATGTACTCAACCGTATTCAATATATCACTGTTCTTGTACACCAATATAAAAAAACGTACACATATCACACTCACAACGGCATAAGTCACTAATTAGATGGGTACTTTTGGTTTACGGTCTGTTGAATTGAACAACTGAATTGATTTGACAACTTCTTTTATTCTGTGTATTCGTCTACGATCACAAAACTAGTACTTCTAAAGCTACTAATCGTATAATCAAGTTAAATACTCGTTGATTCCCGAATTACAATTCACGAACACAACATAAACGTTTCGAAAACCCGGTGGCAACAGATTCACTAATTATTCCCACGTGCCAACTAGTTAGTACCTACATCTTGTTTGTGTGGTTAACTTAAACTGCAGTCACAGTAAAGAGCGTTTGTACAGACAAAAGTTATATTATAAATATGTATAGATGATTTTTATTATTCATAGTGTTGTAATATTGTCTACAGAGAAGAAAAGTATTTTACCAAAATTTTTGTGTCGTCAAATAACAAATTACAACCATCTTATAAACATTGTTTATTAAGTTTTGATTTTTTCAATTTTTACAAATGTTTTTAAACAATTTAGAAGGCTATTTATAACGAAAGCTCGTTAAAACCTTATTGATACAACGAACAGTAAATGTTAACTTACAGTTTCTGCTAAATCACTTACAGTTTTATTTATGAAATCCAACAATTTTATTTCTTCCATTGTTGTTAATTGAACTAAAACTGAAACTATACTTTTATATGTTGTTACAAAGTGGCAATAAATGAAGAGATATCTCGCGGCGGTACCAACATAAAGAAACAATTTAATTAAGTTCCATGGAAAAACTGGCCGCCCACCTGTGGACCTCTCGGAGTGAGCGCCACACGTACTGC
This sequence comes from Passova gellias, assembly GCA_018249975.1. NCBI lineage: Eukaryota > Metazoa > Arthropoda > Insecta > Lepidoptera > Hesperiidae > Passova > Passova gellias. The sequence goes on from DWUN01000494.1 coordinate 19,685, forward strand.
AGCGTTTAAATGCCTTTTTCTGACATTTAGTGCGGCTTACCAATAACATTATATAATGTATTAACACGAAGCGTAACTTTTAACATATTAAACGGTATTAAGAAATATCAAAATTACAAGGACCATTACGATAACTTCAAAATCCTTATTGCCAGTTCCATATCTACTGAATCGGCATAAGATCATTTAAAAAAGCTTCAACCGAAATTAATTAATACCATACGACCTAATGAGTTGTCATCTGTTATTATGTAAACTTGATTCTAAACGCGACGATAACCTTGTTGAATAGCTTTTAACATAATACGGAATAATATACGGCGGAAATCCATCTATCAATAACTCGACGTTGTTTAAAATTCGTTGTCCGTCAGGGATTTGGCACTTCGGCGCGCGAGTCGAATTCATAATAGTTTTTTATGGCCACCGTTGCCTGGATTTGATGCATACGCTCGCTCCGTCTAACATAACTATAGTCCGTCTCACATATATGTCGCCTAGAAAATATAAGACAAACACTTTAAAACCATTAATTTCTGCAGCGCGATCTCATCTTTATTTTATGCTATTTATGACTGTATTGACACAAGTGTATTCGGTTCGCAATATCGTGTCAAAACAAGTTTAATGAAATTTACAACTTTGTAACGCAGCCACTGAGGATGTCGTTTCTGTTATGTAATAAAATTTTCATTACATTAACAATTTAGCCCCGATATTTATGTTTTGTGTTATTATGATTCTCAGTGTAACTACTTAGAAATCATAAAGTGGAATGGTTAGCACGATTTTGATTCGAGTATACATTCAGAAGTTTACCGGCTTAATTCCATTCCTTATTCTAGCATTACCAAACATGGTTCGTGTATAAAGTGTAATCATAATGTCAAAGAGAACCCAATAATTTACTGAACATATTGCAAACCGCCTTGAACTAGAATTCTAGATTTTCCATAATGTGTGTAAATAACAGAACTTATCATTACGTTAGGGCATTGATTACTTAATAGTCAATAGTGGACGTAAAACAATCATCTGTTCAAAACGTAATACCATTATTGAATAAATATTTGTTGCCTGTTTACATTGCTACGATTTTTTTCTATCGCCCTATTCATTCTTAGTGTAGCGGTCCTGTTGAAAATATCGTGTCAATAACAGTTGTAGTTCTTTGAATTAATTTCTGCTTCTTTAATCTCTGATTATTTAGAGCCGGTAATGCATCGGGGACTACTCTGCTATTCGTTTTTCTCGTCATTTGAATTATAAAATATCTAAATTCGATGTAAAACAAAATATTTCTTTTGTTTTTACCTATAAATGCCTATCAATTTACTACTCTGCAAACATTGCAGCGACATAGAAGACAATAATAAGTTATAGAGAAACAACGTAGTGAGATATCGACGTTTCACCCTTCGACAAATTAGTTAAACGGCAATCATAACAGGGTAACACGAGGTTCCCCGTTTTCCTGTTCGCACTCGGCCCGCTGTCGGATTAATTGTTAATTTAATATACGCCCGAGATCGAACCTCCCGATTGCGCGGCGAGGCCGTGACTAATATCCGACTACCGGTTTGCATGTTAAATGCGGTATTATAATTAACATACATTTAGATTAGGCGGAGCTTATATGTATTACGCTGCACAATTTTATTTTCAATGCTCGTGTAGGTTTTGTATATTTTTTTTTTTTTGTACAATTAAAAAACAGGATTTTATCGCCACTTCAATGGAACATTTTCTCTCACTGGTCTGTAGAACATGTACTGTTTAAAATTTAAACAACTGAAAAATACAATATCAAAAACGTATATAAACGTATGTCATAAATTTTTATCTGTTTTGAAATTACTCACGTACGAATTTAATTCGATTTACCGTAAATTTTTATGCCCTCCTGAGAAACTCTGTTCAAAGTAATTTTAATATCAATCTAGAAGTGATGTAAGTACTGCAGCTAGGTAGGTGCTGAATACAAAAATTTTAATCAGCCATGTACGAGTAAAACCTCTTCAATTTACAGTGACGATGTCAACATTTTTATGAGGTAAGTAGGTACTATATTTAAAGAAAGACCTGATTTAAATTGAATGGTGAAATTCAGCGCAGTGTTAGCAAAATACACCTGGAATGCTTGTAAAGACTCGTGACCTAAACAAACTTTTGCCTTTTATTTTGTAATTTGAACCCCAATTTGGCAGCGCAGCAGTGCGAATTAATCCATTTGAATTGACTGTTGGATCCCGACAAAGACATCTTTACTGAAAAAATAACAATTAGAAATATAGTAAATAAAAAAAGTTCAAAACGTTATAATTATTTTTTAACTAATTTTCTACACCATCATAAGTATAACATAGACCTAACTTATATCCAAACACACGGCCACTAATTGTAGTATATCGAAAAGTTACAATTAATTAATAATTAGCCGTAAAACGGTTTCAAAACAACTGAGAACCATGACATTTTAAATATTATCTTGCCCGCGCAGGTGATCTGATCTTAATTGGTCAATGCAGTTTTTATACATTATCTATCTAATCTATACTAATATTATAAAGCTGAAGAGTTTGTTTGTTTGTTTGTTTGTTTGTTTGAACGCGCTAATCTCAGG
>DWUN01000495.1:0-22285 GCA_018249975.1 Passova gellias
AATATACATATGTTACCCAGTATTACCTGTTGTCTACAATAAATAAATTTTTAATTTGTCTTTGATTTCATTAATATCCTTCAGAACAATGCTAGCGACGTAGAACGCGAAACATGTAAGTGTACCTGATGGCGCCATCTGTTAACAAAAACTGTAAATAATATCAATGGATGGTGAAGGCGAGCTGCAGAGGGCAAATGCATAACAATCATTTTTCATACTTGCGGTTTCGAATTTGTAAAATAGTTCCGTTATACCTCGCGCGCGTATCACCTCTTACTATTATTGTCTTCTGCAGCCTACTCTGTTGTGCCAAGTTTCATTGTTTTCTCATAATCTCACTCCCATCGCTAACAGAGAAAATTGTTCCTATATTTTGGAGGTTTCGTTAAAGGTTCTTACCTTTAGACTGATTAAAAACATTCAACGCACAGACATACCCAGTATCTACGCCATATACGTATATATTAGAAGCTGCCTTTGATCCTTGAATTAAATGGATAATGTAATGCCTTAGAAATTAATCACTACATAGTATAAAAGAAATTCGCTTTCCGCTGTCTGTCCCTATGTATTCTTAGATCTTTAAAACAACGCAACGGATCTTGTTGCGGCTTTTTTAATACATAGAGTGATTCAAGGGGAAGGTTTATATGTATTACTAGCTTTTGGCCGCAACTTCGTCCACGTGGAATAGTGACTTTGCGTGGGATTTTAATTTCCTAGGATACTATTGTAAAAGACAGTATTCAACGCAGACGAAGTCACGAGCAAAAACTAGTACTTAGTATAAAATTAAGATGTCACTGTCATGAGACCGTAGCACCGCAACATAGAGTGAAATAAAAGGTTTTTATGTTGACGCGATTTTGTCCGCCTACATTATAAGAGGCATGAAGCTACAGTCTGAAAGAAAAATGACCTCGTGCTACGCGTCGACCTTTTTACCCCCGCATGTTTCACAAAAAGCGACCCACGCTTTGTCTGTCTGCTTGAGGCTTCATTACATTAATTTTTCTTTTATTTAAAGAAATAACGCTGACAAACGTCAACTACAGATTACTTCGTGACAAAGTCGTGACTCGCAAATTTCGTGGCGTTGTTTAATGGTTTTTTGTTTTACTCTTATTTTGAACTAATTAGAACATAACGTAATTCTTTATTTGAATTTATGTAACCACTGACATCAAATCTGTCAAGAGAAACAAAGCACTAAAACGTAAATAGTTCAAAACATTGTTTTAGAATGAATAAATATTAAGCTTTAACGACGCCGTTAAAAAGTAATGAACTCATACCGACACGTTCTTAAAGCCTCTACGAAGACGTTACAGAAAAGGCTCTCCAAGAATTTCCAATTTCGATACATGTTCGAAATTTTATCCACTTCAATTGCACAAGTTCCCGTTTCCGCAATGTAATGCTGCTCGTTCCGACCAGTGTCTAAATGCCACTCTACATTTTAACGTTCCATTCTACATCAGCTGCTCGGCGTCCTACTTTTTAACTTCCTATCAGGCCGTTCACAGTTTTGTCACAATTTGCACTTTTTTCGCACTATCTCCGAAATCAAAATTCGCCGTTGAAGTGATTTTATAAGTTAATACTTTTTCCTACTCGTGACGTAAACCAACTGGAACGTTCGTACCATATACAGTTAAGTATTTGTATGCGGTCCGTTTTCAATATAAGAAGTAAAACAAAGCAATTTATCGCAGAAAGGAAAATGAAGAACAAACCCACCGGCAATATTTTCCAAAACTCAACAAAAGCAACTCCAATTGGCGAAACGAAGGGCACGTTAATCGCGAAACTCTAGCGAAAACTGACGTGCACCCTTTTCTTTTATACGTTTGCTTCTCATTTTAATTCAATTTACTGGATGAGAGAGAAAAAGTAATCTCCAGGGTTGGGTCGGGACACGGTACAGAGAGATTGGAAGTCATCGGCGCGGTATTGGGACGAACTCATATACTTTTATGGCGGTGAAAGTTTTTATTCGCGGCGCAAGAAAAAAAGATTCTCAATCCACGCGAACCCTCTCGTGCGCGCTATCGTGGCTGCACGAAATACGAATGTGTTACAATACCAGCCAGCACAGAGCTATTCGGCAAATTATATATACAAATACTAGCTGACCCGGGAAACGTTGTTCTGCCATATAAATCATAACACTATTTCTCTGCTATATAATCTATGTTATTATACATATAAACTTTTCTCTTTAATCACTCTATTTAATAAAAAAAACCGTATCAAAATCCATTTCGTAGTTTTAAATATCTAAGCATACATAGGGACATACAGAGGAAAGCGACTTTGTTTTATACTATGTAGGGACGGTTTGCTAGGAATGTAAATATTAAGCGTAAATGCGTATTAATTTGTTCATGTAGTCCCGAGCTGGTTTCTGGTTAGGTAGGAAGTGGAATGAACTGGACGCGACTGAAACAAATCGGTAATATGAAGCACACGCGGTACCTTGTACCCGGCGCGTAACTTTTAATCTTAACCCTTATAAGTTTGTTGCGGCTAAGACTCCAGAGGTCTGGCCATATATAAAATTCAATATTATGTTGGTATATACGATGTATTCAGAAAAATATTATTTCTCTGATGAATCTGAATACGAATATACCAATTTAGACACTTTTATACCTACTAAGTTCTATATAGAAGCACAAGCAAATTCGATTCCAAATTTGAATTAAATAGCATTGTTCCGTTACATGAAATTCTCTAAGCATAACTTCACCGTAGTAAAATAACTATAAAGTATATATAACTATGAGGCGCTTGTATAACGTCGGTTGCATAAGCTTAAGCAACTTTAAGCGCAGCCACCGCTTATATGCATAGCTATGGAATCCGGAGCATACGTACGACACGTTAAAAAGTCCAGTTTCTTCTCTTCTTTAATGAGAGCGCACAAAAAATTGGGAAAGAATTAAAAAAACCGTTGAGACGTATTAACGTTTATCAAAACAGTAACACAGCGGCTAAAACCTAGTTACGTAACATAAATAATGTCCACAGACTGTACACATATCGCTCTCCATATTACTAATAACATGCTTGTGCGGCGGAAGCAGTAACATACGTTAGTACTTTTTTCCGTGCTGAAAGCTTTTTGCTAACCATGTCTGAAATGGATGCCTTGTCTGCAATTACATTATACGAGTAGGATATATTTATATACATGAGCGTTTGTTTTCTTTAAATCAAGAAAAATATTCGTATTTCGGTTATATGTACATTTTGATGAAATTTATACATACACCCGTAATGGTTATATATAAATTTTATTATTACTGTTCATGGTTGTCGAAATACTATACAAATTTACCTGATTGTCTATAGTCTTTTTTAACATTTGACTATGAAATTCAGTACTTTATAGTGTACTTTTTTTTTACTTTACCTACTTCATTATGATATCAAAATCATCAAATTACTAGTTGTACTCTCCTGTTTTCAGGTCGCGTTTTAAGCGTATGTAGATTTTATTTCAGTGAAATTGGTAGTCTTGTAGATCAGACAACCGCTACAAATTAAATATATTCTAAGAACCGAGCTAAACTAGCACGAGATACTCCGAAGCGAAGAGAATCATTGGCGTTCCAAATTAGATCCCCAGGAAGCTCAAGGTAATCTCAGACGCCGAATCGCAAATTAATAGAGACCGTTACAAACATTCAGCGTTAGTACCGATTACTTAATAAGAACATTCAAACGATATTCTATTAATAAACAAAATCGCTGTCATCAATTATTGATATTTGCTTGTTGCAAATTCGTCAGGAAGTTACATCGTTTATTCATGAACAAGTACGAGAGCATGAGTAGCACGCAATGCGTAATATTGAAATATTCAGTATTTGCATGTGATACAGAAATCTTAAGCCGATAAACAGTAATGCCTTATCAAAATTACCAATCTCCATCTACAGTGTACGTGACTGACATACATCAACATGTAAGTACATATGTAGATAACGAATATATAGAATGTTCTCGTAAAAGAACATCTGCAGGAAGGACCCTGTAATTAGGTACTAGATTTATAACATACACGCAACCTCGAACTTAACGGGTACTGTTTGTATTATTGAAAATAATGTAGTGATTTTCTTGCACGAAGAAAGTTCGTTTGAGGAATACTAGTAGGTACATAGATCAATATAACGGTTCAGGTATTTTCTATAATCAAATTAAATAAATAAATATACTCCGCAGTTTTTATCACTGTATATTTTATTTAGTTTATGTAATGTAATGTATTTCATGTATTGTAATATATTTTATGTCTTGTAATGTATTTTATGTCTTGTAATGTATTTTAATAGTAATATAAGATGCAGTTCGAAATTTGAGTTCGACACTATTTGTTTTGTGCATGAAATAACGCGAACACGGAATACGTTCCTCTCACCACCTGGAACATAACGTTCAAGTATATTTACGTTTACCATTCGCCGAACGTTTGAAATACGAGTATGATTACTATACACTTAACTGCGACGAAGTCGCAGGCAAAACCTAGTAGTAGATAAGCTAACCAAACCACGGTATAATATTAAATTGGACTTTATAGTGGTCTAGTTAAGATTTACATATAAAAAAAACGAATCAACGGAAACGTGCCATTCTCGTAATAATCGGGCACTGCATTTGAATGTATCTTCGCCGCAGATACCACACATGTATCTACCTTAACTGTCGCTGTACTGAGCACGTGCTTCACTGCCACTATTATGCTATGTACGTTATTCTTTATTAACTTGATTCAACACAAGGCCCTCTGGTCCCAATCTAAACAGCCTATACTATGTTATGGTAACTAATAGCTGATAAACTACATGGGCGTAATAATTTTACTCAATAAAAATTCACGATCATCACTTAAATATTTATCGTGTATGGAAATCGAACCCCCGTCCCCTAACTCAGGGAGTGTATTTACTAACCACTGGATCAATGAGCCGGTCGATTTATTAAGAACTTGTAATAAAAATGGGAATTACTAATAAACATTTACCAAAGCGAACGTTGCGTAGACAATATTAAGTTATTTTAAAATCATCATGAGACGTGCTTACACTGTTACTTACTGGCCGCCTCTGGTCTGTCCGTCTGGACTGACTTCGTCCGCGTGTAGCAGTTTGTCTATATATTGTTTGCAATAGAAGTATCCCAAGAAATTAAAACGCCACGTTTACTATTCTACGCGGAGAAAGTCGCAGACAAAAGCTAGTTGTACATATAAACCTTCCTTCCACTTGAATCACTCTATGTATAAAAATCCGTTGCGTAATTTTAAAGATCTAAGCATACACAGGGACAGATAGCGGAAAGGGGACTTTGTTTTATGTTATGTAGTGATGAAACCTACCAAAAGGAACGTGCTATAAGTGAGTTCAAGCATTTTGAACGCTTTCATAATAATCGGGCGCTGCGCCTGTGTGCACGCCTGTAAAACCATTCCTCGCATATCCCGCTTTGAACGCCTCTGCGCTGGGCACGCGTACCAACCGCAGCAGAAAATCGTATCCGATAGTAATGAGGCCTAGAGAAAAACACATTTAACTAGTAGTAAGGTAAAAACAAAATTGAGCCGACAACTTCTAATTAAAGAAAACCAATTAATAAGTACAGCGTAAAATAGGTAACAAAGCGTCATGCCGTTTGCGTCACGTCATACGAATTAGTCTTGCCCCAGGGCGCACGAGTAGATATTACACATCAATGAAACAATTTACAGTATTCCAGTGCCCACTAGCATCTTGTTTTTATTTATGTATGATAAATAGTTTTGCGTTTGACTACAAACTCAATTGATGGTAAGTGCATGGAAAGCCCTAACAGTAAATACCGTGAATATGCGTTTTGTGCCGACAGAATGACAAAACCGTCCTATCGCTAATCAACGGTTCGCGCAAACAGTTATCGCCTATGCGGGCTGTGACGGATTGACGGGGTGCAAGACTGACGTGGGATGAGCGGCATAAATCATCTGAGGTACAATGGACGGACGGGAGTATTTGTTACTTCTGTCACGTAGAGACTAGGAAGGATTATATATGGATTGACAACGTATATATATCGATAGGTATATATGCGTATTTTCTAGCTTCTTAGTGTTGTTTATTGATATTGTACAATCAATGATCGAATAGTGGTTTGAAATTCAGCCTCCCAAACCAAATCTCTGGATCTCTGTGTCTGGAGTTCAAATCCTGGCCTACACGTCTGACTTGTTACGTGAGTTTTATAATTAAAAATTTAATTATCAACAGTTTTTCTCACTAAATTTTCCTTCGATAGCTAATGATATTGAAATGTTTAAGATATTAAAACTATGCTGGTACTCTTTTGAATACACGATTATATTACCTGGTACGTTATCTCGCCGGCATTGCAAAGGAACAAACCCAACAAGAAGAATAGAGCTGCTACGAAAAATATTATCTTCATTCTTGCGACGAAAGTCAAATGATCTGAAAGCTTAACAACAAAAACTCACTAAGCGGAATTGAAAATTAAATAATTCACTGCCTTCTAACTTTCAAATATAGAATCTGACTAAATATAAATGATAGTAACACGCAATGAAATAGTTTTAAATAAATGGGTAACGTAAAATCATACTGCTATCTGAAGTAGAAGCGAAACGGCAGAACCGGAACTCTGGCACACTTGAAGAGCCAACACGGTGCCGAAGGCTTTATCGATTTCCTTCGATAACCTGAAACCGCAAATGCCAAAACGAATTCTTTACATTAAATGTGAATACACTATCGTAATGGGAATCGCAAGAGCGATAACTTGTGTGTAAACTAAATTATAAGTCTAAAGGTATCATATAGTTTTGGGACTGTTAATACCTGACATTAACTATTTTGTACATACTTACATATAATGCGATCAACCATTATCTCGAAATTTTACACAGTGCTAAAAATGTCCTCCTTTTTTTATATAATGCAAATAACTTAGAGTTTGTTATGTTTCTAAGCATGGAAACTCTTACGTGATGTTTTTGAAACATTCACCAATGTAAGGAAAGACCGCGTTCAACATTGCTAATGTACCGAAAGTTTCTAATCAACAAATACCTCAATACCATCAACACTCCGTCGCAGGCCGAGCACATTCTAACCTACTAAATCATATTAAGTTCATTATAAAGCTGTTAGACGGAGAGATTATATCAGAGTACTTGCCTTATAAGCTCATTATGCATCATAATGCCTTCAACAAATTCATTTGTCAACCTTTCAACGGCCTGTTTTGAATTACCTCGCACGTTATTTAACTCAAATTGTTTGCCCAAGTTTTCGAAATAATTTCTCAGTGTAATAAATTTATACTTGTACATGATCAATATGAGCATTGTAAGTCCGTCGACGGTGAATATCATGGTCATCAACATCATGAACAAGAGGGAGGTTGTAAAGCATCGGAACAGTGTTGCTAACGACGAATCATCTCTAAACGGTGGATAATAAGTAATGACCGTCACGAAATGGGATCCTGAAAACAAACATTTGTATAAATCCAATTACCTGATATAAAATATTATGCTTACATTTTGTTTATTATTTGAAAGCCAGTGGTAAGGAACAAATAATGTCTTTTATTTCGCAAAATCAGCTTGAAACACGAGAAAGGAAATGTGGGCTGGCGACAATTGACTAATATTGACAAATACGACTTGTTGTTTCGTGTTTGTTCATTCTCGAGTTCAACTCGGACTGTCAAAGAACTCAGTACTGTAAGGAATAACAATTTGTTTAAATAAGTAGGAGTCGAGTCTAATTAATAAAATACGCTCTGTCATTATCAGCAGTTTGTTGAGAAGCTTCATGTATAAAAAGAACATAAATGAATCAGGAATTTTTCCTTAACGTTGTATCGGTTACAGTTAATATGATGATATTGATGTTCATTAAGTGTATAAACATAAGTAGTGATATATTAAACCTTGTTGAATTTGAACAGTACCTAAGATAAATCCAAATTCCTTACACGAGAATACATTTTGAAGATATTGTGATAAAACCTGATATCAATTTAGGACTCACCTTCGTGCATCTTTCTAAGCCCCTCAAAAATGAAGCAAGCCGCCGAACCGTACACGGTAATGACATATGCGACTAAATTGGTCTTCATGATTCGATATTTCTCAGCCATGAGAGGCTCATACTCATACAACTCGCATACTTTTACCAAGTCATAGTTCAATTTCATTATTAACTTTCTCTTTGACATGACGGAGAAAAATTTTATCATAACAATCGTATGACTGGTTGCAAAAGTCACCGAGTCACGTTTTTCATCTTCGGGAAAATCTCCAAAAACGGCCGCAATAATCTCTAGCAAGGTCATCAAGCCGTACATAAAAAATACAATAAACTCGTATAGTTTGTACAATATTTTTCTGTCATTTTCAATTTCATCTGCCTGGTACCAAAAACTACCAGAACCAAACACAAAAGTTAACTTGCTCCAATTCTTCAAAATATAATAATCTTTCATTTTGTTGTGTCGCTGCGTAGTGATGACGCTGTATTGTGTGCTCTGTGGTCAAACAGCTAACATTTATACGCTGTGCAAGCAGACTGAATAAAAGTTTCAATACGTAAGCGCGGAGTACTCGTAACTAAAACTACTGTAATAACACCTGTGACTTAACGTCGATGGCTAGCGTTGATATTACAAGTTGAATAATGAACCTTAAAAAAAAAACTTATGAACTTCTAAATTTAATATATTTTGCCTATAACCCTCTTTTTTGGCCTACCGGTGGGCACGGGTCTCCAGCAACCGCGTGAGGTCTGCAATATACTAACATCATGCTGCCTTAATACTGATTAGTGTTCTGTTTTTTATATGTAATACCAATTTATACAAAACAAATCAAAATATAAATACCAGTAAAGTTAAAAAAATTTAACATTTTACATACGATGACGATCACAATAGCTACTTTAAATAAAGTACTAATTTGAAACTACTTATGTATCAAATAAGATATTTAAAACAATCTTTTTCTTTTCAGGATATCCCGTACTAAAGTTAAAATTCATTTAACATGAAGAGGACTGAACTAAGGTGAACGTCGGTAAACCCAAATGTTGATAGTATCTAAAGAACAAAGCGAACACAGTGCAAAAAACTTATAACACAATGGATTTGTCTATGGCACCGCCTATTCCTAAATGTACTCGTAAATGCGCCGGTTGAAAAGTTTTCTAATTTATTAAATAGTCCGTAATGATATAAAAGCTGTGAAACTCCACAACGCGGATAGCTGAATGTTTTATTAGTAGCGCAAGGAAAAACACACTAGTTTAGCAAATAGTTCTTTTATGAAGTTAAATTACTTTTACCTTCACGAAAGAGGAAAGTTTTGTAACTATCGCTCACGCCGCTCGGGCTACAATTTGCATTATTTATAATTCATATTCAGCTTATGCTAACAAATTAGGATAACTAACAGATACACCTAATATTCGTCAAGTTATGGTAGCATGTTAAACTTTAATTAAATTTAATTAACTAATTAATTATTTTTTCTAATTTAGATATCATTTCATATATTTTAAGAGATATACATAAATTCTAATTATAATAAAAATGTTTTAGGACACCTTTACCCATGGCCATCTGATCCCAACTCGGCATAGTCTATGGGGGCCAGACAACCGATCAACATTCATATATACATAATCAGTAATACTTATATATGTAGATATATTTATTACATCTGCGTACAGAACAAACAGTTGTGCTTATCAGCCGAATTTTCTAGGCAATTTCGAACCTAGGTGCTCCAGTTAACAACCAGTGACTGTAGGCAAAAAACTACGTAACTCGATTATAGTATATTTTTATATATAACATAGAGGCCAGTATATTATTATTGAGAAAATTTAACAATATTGAAAATGTTTCCAAGAGTATAGCGTTCACCGGCTGCTCGCCAGCGCTTAGTCGTCCTATACACGTGTAACTATCGTAAGGAAACTTCCTAACACACTTAAACTAGTAATAACTTAGACCACGTGAATTGAATAACCGTAGTCTCAGAACCTCTCTAGCGATATAATTGTATACACATATGTACTTTGTTATGCACAATTAGGTTTCAATGGCTGTGTTGTCCATTTTTGACCGACTTCAAAAAGGAGTGAGGTAACTAGCTGACACAGACTCCAAGAATAACAATAATTATACCTTATATTATTTGTTTACTTTTGAGTGCTTATTAATTTGTTTTAGAATAGTCTATTGACTATTTGAAGTCGGTTTTTGTTTTTTTGTTAAAAGTTATGTTTTTTTGTATACGAAGCGAACCCGGCTAATGCTGACTGGTTTAACATTATCATTTATTTGGTCTGTAAAAAAGAAAATACAGTGTGCTTGCAAAGTAACCCGAATAAAACATCCGTATTTTAGGAATAACACAACAACTTTTCTTCTTATTCGGTGACCTTGACGAGTTCTCGCCAGTGTTAACGGACAACTTCAGCGCGAAAACATTTGAACACATAAAAACGTTGAAAAAGCAAAAAGTGTAAATGAAAGAAAACCCATCGCCCCAGACGGTTCGTTCAAACAGGCACATTAAGGTTTCCAATGTAGCTGACAAATGTTTACGATACTAACTAACAATAAATATTCTCCCAACCTCAATAATTTCTAGATGGCCGCAATTAGATAATATTCGTATTTACTCAAGTCATATACTCTAAAATTGTTCATACGCTGGTACCTGATTTGGGTAGTTTTTCAAAGGTATTAAATATCGAGTATTTATGAACAATGTTGTTATGTAGGAACAAAATGGTGTATGATGACAATCTGTACATAGAATGCTTCATCATAAGATACAAGGTTATAATAATAATGAAGGCCAATAGTTGCTTTTTTATCTCACACCTGCCACGAGTTTATAGCCAATAGAAGTGAACAACAAAGATATACTTAACCCCGCAGTAACCAGAGATATTTGGCACTTGGTGCATTCTGCCTACCCTGTTAGGGACCTGACGTGAGGTTGTATTGTTTTTGTGGTTGCAGTAAGCAATTTTCCAAGCACCCTATGGCGTGTTTTCACATCTACCAAATGTCAGTTATTTATACGTTTTGTTAAGCATGTAAAGTATCGCATCAATATTTCATACGTACGTAATAATAATGTCGAGTATTAAAGTCAATAATTACGTGCTGTTGTACCCGGCACATAAAGCTTTCGTGTGTTGGGATAGTAATTAGGGTGTAGGACATTGAGTGATGTGGTGTTGATTGTAGGGAAGATCGTCTAGCCGCGAATATATGCATCCATCATTCCGACGGTATAATTCTGTTACTAAAGATACTAATCAGATAGCTTTTGTCTCCAAGTAAAGGTACTTGCTAACTTTAGTATTTTAAAATAACACCATATATTACGCACTATAAAGGATGTATTCTATTAAGTTATATATTAGATGGTTGAAAAAAATATTGTTTTATTTAACAAAACCTCTTCGAACACTGACAAAATTGTTTTTATATTCCTATATACTCGAAATATTAATACTTCGTTTTCTAGATACATACGTACTGGTTAGATTCCGTTCCGTTGAGAAAGATCAAATCCGCCAATAGACAAACAGCGTCTAATTGATACTAGGCACACTGTTCTAACATATGTATAGTAGTCGTAATTATATCTCAACATTGGCATGTAGCAATACTTGTAATAAAAATGCGTTTGTCGGAGAAAATTGTTTAAGTTGCCAACATAAACGGTACTTGACACAAATTTAATTGTTCTTTAAGCCAGTCAATAGTGTCTTTGGGAGAACCACAAAGCAAGTAACGTTTAAAACTTACGTAATGCATTTAAGTAGCAATAGACTAGAGATACTTTAGACTTGTACAAAATTTTGTTCGCTTATTGTAACGGAAGTACATAATCAAAATCTTTTCGTATTTCAGCTTCGTAATTATTTTTGCTATTACATGCTGAAAAGGATCTACAGTATTCGCGTTTTTACATTATTCCCGGATAGGTATGGCGTGAAAGTGGCACATAGCACGGTGTCATTAAACATTCGTGGTCCAACGCGACCCGATTGTCGGATCCTCTCGTCATGCCGGCACTATTACTTAACCATAAGAGACATTTTCGGCAAACTTGTCGATACCAGAGAATATTTCAATTAAATAAGATATCACTACGTAATAGAATGCCTGTATCCGAGGTTGACAAGTGGCCTCGAGTTTAATTATATAAGTTATAATTTAGGACACTACTCGAATTTTAATATTATATGTATCTCCGTTCTAAATATTTCAATACAGTATAACTACATATAATGTAGCTTCCCTTTCTTTAGTTTACATGCAATTTTTAATAGGTTTGTTATTCAGAAAACTTCACAGAAATAAATTCACAATTTTTTTCTAATAAAAATTATTCTATTTACAAACCATTTCCCATATAAATTGAGACTTGCAGTTATTAATAACAGCAGTTCTCACAACAGTAGAATAGTTTGTGGCGGATGTACGAATTTCGAAGAAGTTTTCAGATTTATAATTTGAAATCCAAATTGCATTATTCATTAGAAGGTAGTCGTATCTACATACCATTACTAAAATATGTACATTTATTTAGTTTTAATGACTGGTTCTAGGCCCCTTCAGGAAATGTAGATAGATCAGAAGAAAAATGCCGACAGAAAAAGACCCCAAAACCCTTTTAAAGTAAAAAGAATATTATATGATAAAAAGCCGAAAGACAGATTTACCTTTTATAAGTATAGATACGTGTTACCTCCATGGAGCAATGTGGCGGTGTGTGCTCTAAATATCCCGGAATCGCAAAAAAGATAGTACCTATCCATGGGACAAAACATTTATAACTTTATATGGTACTTAGAGTGTAATATTAATGAAGCTACTTACCCTAATAATATTACTTGCAATAAAATATTTTACGACATTCTGAAATTAAGCCAAGAAGAAACGAAAAAAAAAAAGAAGAAACCTACATAGAAACGTCGAGAAAAGTCGGCAAACATTATTTTAATTTTCATCCTAAGATACTATTACAAAAGTTAAAATTCCAACGCGCGGGAATTTAAATCCAACGATAATACCTTTTCACTACAATAATTTCCTGTAAAGTAAAGTAATTAACACTGTTAAACCTTTACACGCCAGCTTATTCCTGCAATTCAAATTTAAATATACCGAGAGGTGATACATAGGTACGGTGGTTTAAATTATTCACCTTAATCGAAATCGTGTAAAAATATAACTATAATTGTAATGTATTACGAAATTATAAACCATATAACTCATTGAGTTAGTTGAATAGTCATCGGGGGTAGGCAGAAAGCACCGAGTGCCAAATATCTCTATCCTTGCAAACCTGACAAAACTTGTGCTTTCTGCCTACCCCATTAGGGTCCTGGCGTGATGTTGTGTTGTTGGTGTTGCTGTTGAATAATCAACGCTTACAAACAAACAAGACTTTATCAACACTTCAGACTATGTTATTGTAAAACTATAAGAGGTCACTTTAATTGCGAAACACACACACGCGAACTTTATTTATAACACTCCGTAATGCTTTATTATGTAACGCATAATGTGACCCTAAGCGTCTTGTAAGTCATTAAGAACAGTTGGGATAATATATAGCGGTATTTTGCATAGAAACGAGAAGTGTGGTAGCTTCGTAGCCTTGGCTACGACCACACGTAGCAGCTGCTACGATAATGAGACTTATTTAAAACTTCTCGTGTACAGGTTGAACTTACGAGCTACAAGAGGCAACAAAACTTACTTCAATATAAATTAAGTAATAAATGTAGTCATAAGTCACAGGTGCATTACATGGTAAAAAGAGTAATTCCTTAAAAAGCATTAAGACAGTATATGTATGTATATTACTAATGCACAGATTATGTATAGGTAGGAACGGATATTTATTCCACTTACAGATCACAGATTAATTATGTAGTATATTTTTCAGAGATTTCCAATTCATGTACAAATATTTATTTCTTTTTATGTTATGAAACCAGTAAAAGATCAGAGCATTTTTACAAGTAGCCACTGCCATACAAATCGAAGGTAATCATACAAATATATGCTGTTGAATGAAATCAGATTAACAAGGAAAATTATTATTTGTAGAATAATTACGACAAGATGTTCGTATTGTGAATCCAGTACATTCTAGATCAATGCAGGTACTGATAACGGATTGCTTTTGTTCATTTAGTAAGCACAGTTGCTAGAAATCTCCCATTTCCTTCCGAATTTTGATGGGCCATATCAAGCTATCACGCAAATTCTCTGAAACGATTCTGCTCTTGGCAATTTTCAAATCTCATTCGAGTCAGTTTGAAGCCAGATAAGTAGTCATAACTTTAAAATTGATATTGTAAGTTTTCGTGATTCGCACTATTTGTAAAATTACCGAATGCTTTAAAATTTTATTGATCTCACTGATGGGTTCTGTTTGAAGCCTAACATATAGGGGCACAGTATTTTAAATTTTATTTTATAACTATCGATCGATAACCGGTAGGCTTAAATAAATTAAACTAATGTCAATTCACTACAATCCGTTCAACAATTTTAAAATCATTTCCGTTCCGTTTCACGAAGCTTTTCGTGGTTCGTAGGGTGCGTTAAGAAGCTTTAGTTGTTATCATGAGGTAACAACCGACACAGGCCTCAACTGCGAACCTCTAATTATAAGCGGATATTCACTAATCCCTTTAATTAAGAATTGTCATAACACAGCAAATAAATATTATTTATATACTTTAAGTTCACCGAGGTTCTACTAGAGGAGAATTTATTAAACATCACGTTCGCCGTTTGTAATGGCAATTATTGTTGGTGTTCAATAAAGATTAAATAAATAAAAATTAATACTTAATTGCAAGGTTTGTATTTAATTTTACAAGACTCCTCCCATGCCAACTCCTGCTCCTCCCATGTAAACTAGTATCTACTTAACTTGCATATGAGTGTTCATATTGAATCAATTCTCGACAGCACGGTAAAGGTTGCCGTGAAGGCTAATGCGATGTAAATGATTGATAAAGTGCAAGGCGTCGAGTGATCCATCAGGACCAACTTCAATTAATGGCAGTGTACCAGCAACTGAACCTAATTAATTAATTTTCTTTGACAGACAACTAACCGCGGAACAAACTAGGGATCACACGTGTTCCAAAGTCAATTCAAGGTCCAATTCTAGCGATCTGTTCCAGTTTTTTTTTTCATATTTAATCGATATAAAAGGGATGTAAATTATTTAACCATAATAGACACTAGACGTATGGCAACCGCCACGGTATAAGTGATGAAAATTCAAATGTCGTTTAATAAATTGATAGGTACATTAAAAAGTAGAAGTATTTAATCATCCGTAATCCAGAGCATCCTAGGATGGGCCAATGTTTTTTTTGTAAATGTAATTTCAATACATTTAATTGATTATTAAAAAAAATGCTTATAAATAAGATTACTAAGACTCGGTTTCAAATCCAAGTAACTTCTTATGTTTATCTGTTATAAAGTTTGAGGATCCAATGAAATATTCAGTTTTCAGCCGGGAATAGCTGGCGGTCTGATGACAGCCGTTAGGTAGATTCAACAAATTCGTGGTCCCATCCCTTTGCCGTTTACGACGTGACCAGAAAGCATAGAGTGGGAGATACTTAATGAGTCCACGAGTACATATACCTACGATTACCTACGTAAATAGGTAAGACATGACAATATATTAAATGCCATTTTATTTAACACTCATAGTCTTTAATACAAACGTGCTAGCAAATAAGCTTTTGTCTAAAATCTTACTCCGCCGCTAATGCGATGTTAAAAATAACAGAATCCATACCTAAACAGTCCTACGTGACGACGGGCGCTTGTGTACCTAATCGTGTACTTGTTTAATATTCAAGAAACATCAGCGAACGCAGCTTAATTAGAAATTCAGTGACCTGTGAATTTTATCTTTCATAACGTTAGTCTCGTTCGGCGTTAATCTCACTATCATGATGATATCAACAACTGTTACCCTGACGTTGTTATTTATTAGGATGCCGTAAATTCCACAGGTACAAACATTTTACGCGTACGTTGATTCAACAGTATGTAGTTTCGCAAAGTTTGCTCATAATTCCATCTGCTTTCGACAAGTTTAAGTGAATGGTCGTCACAACTCTCGAGTTTGAACATAAATTATAATTACTAAGGACACGTGTTATAGCTATTTCACGTTGAATTCTGTTTAGATTGATGAATGGTCGAATTTAGATTAAGTTTATTTAACGTTTCGATATAGAAATCTGCATAAGAGTTTATGCGTGCTATGAGACAGACAATGGCATGTAGATTTTGATCAGAGCACATTACAGAGTTAACTTTAATCCGAAACCTAAAAAGGAACAAACAAAGAATAAAAGCTCCCGTTTACAGATGAACGGTGATTAGTATGATTCCAAGTAATTATTTTCTTTTCCGTACAATTCCGTTGTAAACGCGAGAGAATAGTACCTATATCATCATTGCTCGCCATTGTTTAGAGAATCGGAGTGTTAATGAGTCTATATTTGTTCCACAACATCATACACTTGCTATTAGCTCAGCGGGTTTGGTATGTCAATAATTAACATGACCGCAACACATGTGTTGTAGGTATACCCGCGTATAATCACGCTGGATATTTCAACGCAATTGTTTAACTAATACGAAACAATATTAACATTATTCCAGCAACACACTGATGTATAATTTATGTTTTCATATTGTATAGGATTGATAATTGCTTTCGTTAATTTACGTGAACTTTTATTTACATAATATGTAAATAAACGAAAATTTCATAATATATTTAACTTACATTCCTACACTCAATATAACTGCGCGCAGTTACAACTATGCTCAACATACGATCCTATAGAAACACTATCGACTAGAAATTTTCTTAGAACTTAGTGTCGCATTGGATGTGGAAGGGCAAAGTTTCTGGAAAATCGTATTAAACTACTCGTCGTACCATATATCAACTAAAACAAGAAAACGAGGATTCAACCTCAATATGTGCTCAAGGTGTCGGCATTCAGTGAAGCGGAGTTAAAGGAGCGAAGTTTGCGTATTCGCCCCCGGGGCCGATCCAACTTCTCTGTTGCAATAAATAAGGATTTTAGCGACAAATTACCACCCGAAAGTGTTTCACCCTTTCCGGGAACAGTTTGAAACTAACGAAAATAGGATACGCAGTTGTAACAGCCGTGTCGCGTAAAAACAATAAAAGGATTCAAATGAATTCCGGAAAAAAATTACCCGTCCATACTTTCCTCCTTTCTAAGTTATGTCCAAATGTTTATCATGAGGAATTAACAATGAATTTCACTTCTGGTTTTCTATGTAATTATTAATTGTTTTGTATTTTCACGACTTCATAAAGCTATTAATAAAACAATTGAGCCTCGCAGAAAGTAAGCCGACACGATTTCTCAGCAAACTGTTGGAAAAGTGTTAAAAAATTGAAAACGTGTTCTAAATTGATAACATTTTAAGCTCCGCTAAAACGATGGTACCCCTATAAATTCCCGGAAGAACGCTTCCCGGGGTATCTTTGTTTCAAAGAGCATAATAAAGACATTTTCCATGGTGATAGAACGTCCGATATCTTATTACAGCGCGCTTGTAAACTGACGAAACGCTCCTCGAATCACTGCCTTTATGGCTCGCGCACCCGATATTCACCTTCGTGAACGTTTATAATCAAAAAAAAATCAACCGAAAGTGGATCGTATAGACTAGGCTCATAGTTGACATTCCAATAACTGATTTTTAAGAATAGTGCGGGCTGATATAGGCAGATTTTTTGTCGACCGTGATGGATAAACCGTAGTAGAAACCGGTAACTTGATTGAAAATTCCTTTTCAGGGAAAACGTGCCTTAAGGACTTTAATGTTCCATTTTTGCACGTGTTCAAAGTACCAAGGTTAAAAAAAAATTTTTTTACTATTTATCCTGTAAACTTTAAACTAGTTACTATACCCTTCATCGTCTGCCTGTTTTAGTCCAGTGCTGGACCTATGTCAATACCTCCTACCTCCTACCTACCTACGAGGTCTATACCTCCTCTAATACGTGCCAACATGCTGTCCCCGACTTGCTTTACTCATGCAAAAGTGATATTAAAAATATTATACCATACATATACATATATCTATTTAGACAAATGTTATCAAGGTTAAAAAATGTTTAATCCAGCGCTTTGATCCTCCTCGCAGCCACGTTCTAGTATTTGCGTTGACTATCTACAAATTTGTGGATTAACATTTACAGGATGAAACACAAGTACAATTCGTAAAACAAAAAGACAGACAATACTTAAAACAAAACAAAAATTTAAAGATCATGAATTTATTGCAACATTAATATCCAATTTTCACCTTATAATGGGAGAAACGCACTGATTGAAATCCTTAGGTTTCTCTTTTGTTTCATGGTTGAGGAAAAGACGAAGCTTCTTAAATAGAATATGTGTGAGTTATCTAAATGAGAGAAATGATAATGTATTTGTCCAAGTAAAGTGATTGATAGATCTCTTTTTATTAATCCATTCCATTGTTTTTCTACTGGATAAGAGTCACTACCCATAGCTAAAATGTCCATGATCATATTCAACGACTGAAATCAATCCTATTTGTCATGAAAATTTGGGACCCTACTTTCATTTCAAATGACTTGCTACTTTCGATATAAATGTATCTATGTTGAACAATGGGAAGATATACTTTTTGAGTGTATTTTCAATAAAACAGGTTTGCCTATTTTTAGGTTGAATGTAATATTTAATAATATAATGCATCATAATTTTATTTAAAAAGAAACAATTTCTACACTGGCAATTTTTGGAATATAATATTTAACCATAGACAACCGACAATGAATTTCTATTTTAATCTATATCTCCGTGTCACTTTCCCGTGTCATCGGTGACATTCTGTCAGAACTCACTTTTGGGGCTGCACGACGTTCTGCAGCTGCATATAAAACAATATTGATTTTTGTAGAAAAAGTTTACATATTCCATAACACCATGGGAGACTCCCTAGATGGGAGTGAGAATACTCCGGAGGCACAAAACATCGTTGTTGTCGACTTCCAAGACTTCGCAAATTACTTGCGTCGGGCAGCAACGGTACTGTTACCGGAGGATGACATCGTTCCGCCGACGCTCAATACAGCTCTCGACGATAAGCTCAATCAAGACTGCATTAGAAAGTTCATCTCTGATCCTCAAGTCTCTTCGTTGTATGTCCAGCGATTCTCACTGAAAGGTAGGGCATTGATATACTTCATTTAGACAGTACCGCAATATGCAAATTAAACGTCGTGCATGCAATGCGGCAGATCGGTATGACTAATGCGGTACCGATATATAATGTGTATAATTGCAAGGTAGTCTAAAGAAATTTGGTTTTAATATCGGTCTACCTACTTACGTATATTAGATTACCTTAAGTATATGAAAGGCTCAGCTTTAGACGTACTACTCCGGATTTTTTTTAAATTTCGATCGAATACTAACATAATTTCTCTATTCATGCAGAGGATGACAGTGAGCAGCCAGCAGAAGGGGAAGAGGAGAAAGAAGCTGTTACATACCAAATTAGCAATGAGGTATTATAATTTTTCTTGAATAGAATTTTTTTTATTATCCATATATTTGTTTCAGACCATCAACATAAGATACTGCAATATTATTTACAGTAAATAGAAAAACTTTGTAACATATTAACAGATAACTGTACTTACACTTACAAATAATCACATCTTGCTTATAGAAAAAATTAAATACTATATAAATTAAAATAATAAATAACTCTAGTACTCATGTTCAAAGTTAGTCACACTTTATTATAGTTAATTTGTAGGTATGTCAAAGATTTTGAACTTGGCAGTATTTTGTGAAAATAAACTTTTACTTTTGTAATAGGTGCATTTCACATCTCCTCGAGTGGCCGCATTCGTCTGCATCAAGCGGGGTGCAGTCATTGAAGCAGATAAGTCAATCCATAGTCAACTGCGCCTTATCAATTTGTCCGATGGATCCCCGTATGAGACTCTCCATGCTTTCATTAGCAAGACCATGGCACCATTCTTCAAGAGCTACGTAAAGGAAAGTGGACGAGCCGATAGGTTTGTTAAATATAAAATAAATACTGCTCATTACAATCTATTGTTTTCTATTTCCACAAATCTAAATACTTAGTGTTTGTTATCAATGCTAAAAATAACTAAAAGTTTAATGACTGTTACCAAGCAGAAAACTCTTGGCAAGACTAGGCAACTAAATCCAAGTACTGTATCAGTTTTTAGGTCATTAAAAAATTTCCCAAGACTATATTCAAGCACTTATTTTTTTAGTAACAAAAAAACTGTTTTTTTTATTATATAGATTTGTGACTCATAATGATAAATAATTTCAAAACTGCCTAAAATGAGATGATATTTTCTTAGGGATGGAGATAAGATGGCACCATCGGTTGAGAAGAAGATAGCCGAACTTGAGATGGGGCTCTTGCATCTCCAACAGAACATTGACATTCCAGAGATCACCCTGCCAGTTCATCCTTTAGTGGCTGCTGTCATCAAGAGGTATAGTTTTATTATATGGAATGTTACAATCCAAAATGACCTAAATAAATCTAAGGCTAATTACTGATATAATTACATCAACTGTTAAAACTTATAGAAATAACTGTTAAAGCAATTTCGCTTTTGGCTGAAGCTGATATTTAATAAAATTAAATCAAAATCATCTTTATTGCACCTCAAATCAAACAATAGATAATACATATACATTTAACATTTCGGTACAAATAGCGGTCTTATCACTTCATAGTGATCTCTTCCAGGCAATATATAATGATCATATTCACAGCCCAGACTTTGAGTGACATTAAGTGATTGCAGCCATTGATGCAATATGTACAGAACAAACTATGATATGATTTAGTTCTTGGATGGCAACATAGTACAAATAAAATTATAATAATAAAGCCCTTTTATTCTGAATAACATAGAATATAAATATTTTTTACAAATACAATTAGTGCTCTATGATTGAAGTGTACCATAATGTTCATAGAGCTGCTGATGAGGGGCGCAAGCCACGCGTAGCGGATTTTGGTGATAAAGTTGAAGACTCAACATTCCTTAATCAACTTCAGAATGGAGTCAATCGCTGGATAAAAGAAATACAAAAGGTTTGTACTGTGCAATAATCAAATTATGTTTGACTAAAATTGATTTGCTCGTTAATGCATTTGAGACCAAATGAAATAGTCTTAATTTGAATACATTTTGTCTACCAGGTTACCAAGTTGGATCGAGATCCATCTAATGGAACTGCTCTGCAGGAAATCTCCTTTTGGCTTAACCTAGAAAGAGCTCTTCATCGTATACAGGAGAAGAGAGAGAGCATTGAGGTAATTTAAATTTTGGCCAATGTAATGAAATTGTATTACAATTTCTTTTCAAAATATACATAACATTTACAACCCACATTAGTAGCTACTAAAGTTTACACTACACACATTAGTATGTGGGAATTGGAATATAGTACATACTTATATTATATTTTGTTACCCTATCTCTAATGTACTAAAGCACTATTAAAAATATTGCCAATGGTGACTACTTAAACTAACAAAGATTATACGTAATATATCAGAACCTTACAGCTCACAGCATATATTCTGTGTATTAATATAGGTAGCTCTAACATTGGAGATTCTGAAATATGGCAAACGATTCCACGCCACGGTGTCCTTCGATACCGACACTGGCCTGAAGCAGGCCCTGGCTACTGTCTCCGACTACAACCCTCTCATGAAAGACTTCCCCATCAATGATCTATTGAGTGCTACTGAACTTGAGAGAATCAGGTATAGAACTTTCATTGCTGTTTTGTTGCACCACCTCTATAATATCAAACATTACATATATTTTAAAAAAACTTTGTCGGAAAAATTGAAACAACTTTTTGTCAGAGACAATAACATTAATAAACATTACGATTTTTATATTCCAATATTAGTTTTGCTATAAATTGTTCAACGAGTTCCTACGACGCTTTGTAGCTAAAGAAACTATCTATAAGTAGCTGACCCGGCAAACGTTGTTCTGCCATATAAATTATAACAGTATTTCTCTACTATATATTATACATATAAA
>DWUN01000496.1:0-22284 GCA_018249975.1 Passova gellias
GTAGTTTTAAAGATTTAAGGGAACAAGGGGACATAATGACAGAGAAAGCGACTTTGTTTTATACTATGTATAAGATGATGCAAATAACAGAAATAGATACACATTACAGATAATTCATAGATTGCTTATTCTGCTAGCGATAAACGTGCAAATGTAAGAAACGAAGATTTAGTAACAGTTTTGTTAGAACCACAGATCAAACATATGTTAATTGTAATTTTAGTAGTATAAAAATATTTGGTCAAATTATTTAAAAAATAATATTTTTTAATTATTTTGCAAAATCTTTAATGAAAACTATGATTAGATCGTACGATTCGTAACAGCAATACTACAAAGCGCTCTTTTATTGTTATCTTTAATAAATCCAAGTCCAATATCAGGATGATAAATGAAAAGATAAAAACCCGGCACTCTTTTATGAAATGAAGAATTTAATAATGAAAGCGACATGCAGAACAGCAGTGGAGTTCAAAGTGGGGAAGAAACAGCCTGTTAAATTGGTAATCAAGTACAGCATGAGAAAGTATCGGTCATAAATATTAATATAAACATTCCATCGCGCCCCGTCATATTTGAAATTCTAATTTTTTTTCCAACAACTGAGTTGGCCATTACTCAAATATTTCCGCGTTGAACGATGGAACCGCCGATGTCTATATGTAATAAAGAATGTGAAACCTTCCCGTTTGCATATTGTAATTTTTGTTATAAAGAACCCATAGAAAGTTTTGTACTTCCGTTTTGGTTACATTTTCAGTGCGGAAAATATTGTTTATCTTGCTTATATTAGGTTTGGATCGCCGACTATGCAACTAACCGTTGTTGAGGCTTTAACCCAAAGCGTTCGTTACTGGTGAAACAAGTTGGTGCGTATCTTTTGCGTGTGCATGCATCATTGCAGGAGGAAGGGGGGTCTACTGCATGAGGATATTCACCATATATCGTAATCGCTTAATGTTGCTAAATAATTTAATTTGATTTGACACTATTGCATCCGATATTTTAAAAATGTAATAAAAGGTATACTTAATAGCATTTACTTGTTTCATTTTCTGTTAAACATAAGTGAAGATTACCTTATCGATATTACATTTTAAGAAAACTTAAAAAGCTTTTTTATAGGGGACGGGAAATCGTTAAGAGACCATAACACTCATAATCAACCCTCTAATGCGTCCAAGCTGCTAATGGGTTCTATAGGTCACAAGACCTTGGTAAAGCTAGAGGTGAAGGTTAAGGGTTAATCTTTCACGTTACAAGATACCGTAATGAAATAGTACAGTAAATAATCAACTCTGAAACTGGCCAGTGCACGGAACGGTCCCGATTGTTAATAAAACATATTTTTCATTTAAAACAAAGAAACTCCCTTCTCGTCCCTTCCAGCCCGTCATCTCCCTAACGTTCCGTTTCGCAAAGTCAATATTACGTACCTTCCCAATACATAAAATACACGTAATGCGTGGAGCTTATTTACGGACGCGTCGGAAATTGACTTGAACGTAAAAAAAAATGAACTTACCGTTTATTAAAGTGCTGGAAACGGACAGCCTGACTATATTTTGTCTTTTAATACTGTATCGACCGTAATTACAGAAGAACTTAACGTGATAACAACTACATATGAAATTCTACCTTATTGTAATGATATACAGTTGCAATCTGCTTACATCGCTTCCCAGATATCGTAGCCTCGACAATAGGCCGTCCACACACCGTTAGCAGTCGATATCGTGAAAAGGTCGTAATGGGGCTCTTTGCTGATTTTAAATCAATAAAACGCCCTATTATGTGAGTGCGCTCTTGTAAATCATCATTTATTTTGTTGTAACAAATCAAATTTTCTACTTTATTATCATAAGTATACTAAAGTTAAAACAAAGGATTGTTACATTATTTGCTGAATCTGTTTGCATTAGTTGAATGCGACATATCTATGAAGACCTCAATACATCACTTTTGTATAACGCAGGCATTGTTACTAAATTATATGTAGTATAAAATACTGTACCATGATGTTTAAATAATATATATGATATTTAAATAATTCAGAAAATGTATCCCTGCCGGAAAACACTTATCCTATATGTATCAAAAGATGTTAATTAAATGCTTATAAGAGCTCACAATGGAAACGCCCATAATGAATTGTCATTATGTTGTAGATATTTGATATAACTGTATAGAACGTCGTCGGAGTATGTACGTGTTTTGCGCGTGACATACGGTTTTTCGATAGGCTTTAAGTTATTATCGTTCCTCTATTGTACACGTATCTGATACGGAACGAAAGCTTTCTTTATTTATACCAATAAACAATGAATAAAAATACGAACTCGAATAGGTTTACTTTCCTTTATCACTGGGTTATGCTTGCGGCTTCTAAGAAAAAGTAAACAAGAATTCTAAAAAACCTTATAAATGAAAATTATTACTGTTAGTTCTATTCATATATAAATAGCCTTGTAGGGGGTCCACTGCAGCACTAAAACCTCCATCAATCTAAAAACGGATATCACACAACAAGTTATTTTGATTACCTTATATCCAATTAATTTACTAATATGAATTAATATAGGCGAATCTCCGAAACAGTGATCTATAGTGAAAGCCGGACAACAGACAGACAGACAAAAAATTCAAAATGTTTTTTTTTGGCTTGTGTTACCTGTATGAAGACCCCAAGTGTATTTTTTCAGTTTTCATTCAATGTACAGAATTGAACTCTTTTACAGTTTTATTATATGTATAGACAGATATAGATAGATATTCATTATAGTTATGTCATCACGACATTGTGCATTTTCAAACATTACGTATGGATGTTGTCAGCCCTCGTGTCATTTTTCATGATCGTCGGCTCATTAACCTCGTGTGAGGACAGCGGAGGCTCTCCGGCATGTAGCTTCCGCATGAGGCTGGGGTAAAAAAGGGACAAAGCCGTACTTCATGATTTACATTTAAAATTCGTACATATTATTAAGTGTAATTTTGAAATTTAACGGAGCTGTTGGTTTGTTCGGTGGTGGTGTAAAAGATGTATAGTGCCGCCAGAAAAGATGATTTGTAATGGCCAAAAATATTATTCTCTTAATTAACTATTGTCTCAAATACAATACAAGTTACAGTAATAATAATAATAATAACTGGGGACAATTCTACACACTTTTACATGATAAAGAAATTTTCTTACATCCAGACAGCGAACAAACAAATGCGCTCATCAGACTTCAGGTTGTCTTGAATGAGAATCGAACCCACAATGTCTGGTTTTGCATTCAGTGTCGCTAACCACTCGACTGCAAGACCGGTGAAGCCAATATAATTGAATAGTTCCTCAGTATTCGAGCTCCGTGGCCCCTCTACCCGGCAATGAAGTCACGCGTGGCCCGGAGGCGCGCGCGTGACGCTGCGGAGGTAATTCCGTGAGCGTCATACACTCGTTAGTGAGGGTTTTTGTCTTGGCTGTGATGAGTGTGTAGAGCCGCTTATGAAGCCACTGCTCGAGGACCGACTTTTACGAGGCAGCTTTGCGGAAATTATTCTGATTGGTATTGTTATCATTTTTAATCTAGAACATCATTGATTGGATTTTGATGGAAACAGATGCCGCAGAGATCAAGACTTGTCTATCTTGAAGTTGAAAGCGGGGTATAACTTTAAATAGAGTGATAAAAATTTAATTGAAAATATTTACAAATGTATAAAAAGCACATCTGGTCTATAAGGATAGAGATGTTTAGAATTCGGTGCGCTCTGCCTACGCTGTTAGAGACCTGACTTATGATACATATATGTTGTTTGTGTCTCATTAATTTGATATTCTATTAACGTGTTGGGATCGAACCCCGAGCCCTGGAGTGTGAGACTAATATCTGAGTCTTCACAGACATTGTGATGATAATATTTCACACTACGAATTATAAATGTACTATTTATAAACATACTAACACGCCGGGTCCCTAACGGGGCAGGCAGAAAGCACCGAGTGCCAAATATCTCTGTGCTTGCAAACCTGACCTTATAAATATTTATTATTCTTACACTTGTTTCATTCCAAAAGACACGAGTTCGTTGCCCTCCGCGTTTGCTGCGGTGTCGTGATTTAAGGTCCTTTTTTTATGAAATTCGCAGATTATCAAAATCAGCGTACGTAGCTTCGCTCGTGTTTCCCAACACGTATGCTCAATCACGATTCGTTTATTGCATTACTTGACATTTACACTGTACGATTTTACTGTCGTCCTGTCATATTCTTTATTTTTCTTGCTTATTTCTATTGATTGTCAGTTTAAATCTCGGTTTACTTTTGGCGTTTGCTATAACTATACCCGTGGCCTTTATAATAGCTAATTTTATCAATTAAATTGGCTACCAGTAATAATACAATTGCATTGCTGTTTTCACTTTTTATTGTTGCGTCAATTGCGTAGCTACTAAGTCAGCAATTTATAGTTTAATTTCGTACAAAAATATACAGGACTATAACATTCGGGTTTTGAGGCAACTTTTTTTAGTTTTTTTTACATCTTACATTTGGTCTGCCCTAGCCCTTCAACTGAACTCTTACATACGAAAGGCTAAATGTTTAATCAATCACCACTTTCCATTGCCATGTTTTAAACAGATCCAAACAGGGAAGCATATCGTAATGTAAATATAAAAGAACATAGTCCTACTGGCGTAAATAAGGTAGTGTCGTAGGGAATAAATGGGTCGTCACTCCGCTGACGAGGCGCCTCGACGCGTGTGCTTTACGACGGCTCGCAAAATATCGCCCCTTTATTTGAATCGCAATGTTATCATCCCAACGATTCCCGCCGTGGAGAACTCTTCAGAATAAGTTTTCAGCGGCCTGCGTGTGACAATAACGGTTTGCGCGCCTTCTTTATTGAACATTCCAGATTTTTTTTTTGTAGAAAATTCTACATTGAATGTACGATTCCTTACGTTTTAACAGATGCTTTTTTACATTGATGTTCATTAATATTTATGTAATAAAAAAAGAATGATTTTTATCGTCAACTACATGTTAGTGCACTGCTGGATATAAATCTCGCTGCCGTATTCACGTTCAAAACAATTGCTATCTTCCTAGCAACGGAAATGGTTCTTGCGTAACCTGGATTTAAAGCACGCCTACTCGTAACTTAAGTTACTTTAGCTTCTGTATTATATTTTCGGTTTGATGTCGTCTGCATATGCATAATTGAAATACTGCGCTTTTTTTCATACATCTCGACAGGTTTGTTCCGCTCTGGAATTAAAATATTCCGCGAGTTCCTAGCGAGTATCTGGAGATGACAGTTCACGTTCTACAACAAAAGCCCTCATCAAGAAGTTCCCCTCAAGAGTTTTCCTACGAAATAAAGGAATCCGCGAGGCCTACACTTTGACTTCGTCCCGAGTTTATTTCAGCATCATGAAACAAATGTCGGGTGGATTGTTATCCGTCAGTATTAATAAGGCACCTAGGCTAGACTTAAGACATATTGCAAGCAAATTTATTGCCTCCCATTTTAAAAATGCTGATAGTAGCCGGTTTTTATCAGTCTACCAGTAATATAGAATGCTATTCAACTAGTTATTTGAAATACTGCAAGTACTACTACTTGCAGTTCTGGCTACCCACATACGGCAAAACAGCATAGCCATATGGCGCTCATAAGCAGAGGCTAATATAAGCTGATGTTGTTGTGATAAAACAATGCGGACTATAACGATGCCTCTAAAATTGTTTTTTCCTCACAGTCGAGAGCCAGCTATAAAAAAAATAAAGGATACCTGCACACAAGTATCAAAATTCCATTTCTATACTTTACAATAGAAGTCTCCGCTGTTGAGCGCTAACGAAGCGCCATCTGATCTGAACGTTTATAAATAAAACATCTCGGCAGCAGACGAGCTGCTATTGTACTGTAATTTAAAAGTGATAAATTATTGTTCTCGTGCAAATAATAATAAAGGACCCTTAACACTTATGGCCCCGGATATATCGATGTCTTGATGTATATGCAATGCTGGGTACCATAGTCACGGTTTTATGTTTTTTTTGAATCTTACATGTGTGTGTGTTAGTTTTCATGTAATAATTTAGCAATAGTAAATACTTACTGTAGTTTAACTTTCATCTCTTGAACTTGTACGTCGTAAAAGGCAAAATATGACTTATACTATTAATCTTGTAACACCTTTGCATCAACCCATATTTGTTCAAATAAACTTTTTGTCTTTGTCTTTGAAACTCTACGCTGACATTTTTCATATCGTGTCGTCGTATCGTCTATGTGCTTGCGAGTAAACGGGTATTTAGAGCCAAATCGAAATTTACTTTATAAAATAGGTTATCGTAAGTATAGGATTCACTCCTTGTAACTCTTTGTGCAACAGTCAATCTTGTCGTAAACTAGAGCGAAACATTCTGGAATGATCGTAATCTACAGCGTTAATGTGGCATACCATTAAGTGATATAACAGTAGAGGCATTATATTCTCACATGTACGCTAAATGGCGTTGTCGATAGTCTAATGCGTGCAAGACCCACAACTATAATACGATGATTGCGCATTGTGACTAGACGTTGGCAAGTGAAGTGCTCAGTAGAAATCAATTCTTAAATGTTACCAATATTTCTACAAGTATGTGGGAACTAATCCACACACGGCTATCTGATTTCAAATTAGGCAATTTAATACCCGTATTACGATTGTTGTTAATTTTAGATTTGTTTTATTGTTTAATTGATTTTCTCATTTAATTATTTAGTGTTTTATTATTTTACCAATGTAGATGTTCGGCACGCTGTCGTCGCCTATAATTGCCCTGTCACTTACCAAGTACTTTTTTCTGTTCACTCTATATATAATGTTATAGTGAGCGGAGTGTTGGCGACCTATAAATAAATAAATAAACAAATAAAATATCGGGACAGCTGATAAACATGCATATAAACATACAATATTATACTTACATAGATATATGTAGTTTTATTACACCCAGATACAGAACAAATAAATTTGCTCGACACACAAACGTTTGTCTCGGGTGTGAATCGAACCCACGATCTCCGGTTTTCCAGTCAGGGTCTCTAACCACTGGGTCACGAGACCTGTCCAAGTAATATTAAATACGATTTCATCACTCGTTATTATTCCCGCAGTGAGGCATAAATTTATATGCGGTTGCAACTTGCGACCGCAGTTAATGTTTTGCAACTGTAACTGTTACAATGGTTACTTGTATTAATATATCTATGTAACGTGTAATATCTGCTCAAAAAAACGTTATTAACGCTACCGCTGCAGTAAGAGCTTTATGACGTTAGAGCATAATTGTTAAATGAACCCTGTTATTCGTATTAGAATTGGCCTCGTGGTATAGTGGATGGTGATGCTGACAAACCGATCGTCGTGGGTTCGGATTCGACCCAACACAAGCATTTGTGTGTTAAGTGTCTGAATGTAATGAAAATATCTATGTATGACTGTACTGATCATAGCCTTAAAATACATAGATGTTTTATTCTGACTTCAATAATTGATAATTTTCTGTACAAAATTTATTGTCTCATACAGTATACACTGGATTGTTTCGTTTCAAAGCAAGTACAACAAACAACAAACTGCAACTTATGCAACAAACTGTCAAGTTATATTTTATTAAAAAATATTTTTAGCTAACACACTGTTCTTGTATTATTAGTATATACGGAAATCTAAAGCTGTTGCTCGCTTCCCATAAGCTTAGGAATATCCAGAATATATGATTATAACACGATTTTCGGGCAATGGTGAAAGATATAGAAGGTGGTATCTTTATTCGTAGTAGAGAAAGCAACCATTGTGTATAAATTAATTTTATGTTACGTTGTCCGTTGCTACGAAACGCCGTAGAGCCGTTACGAAGGTCTACGGCGTAACGACGCTACAAATCAATTAATGCGATCTTCGTAGAAGATGGCACACCGCGCCGGGATACATCTTGACATAGCTACACCTAGGTACTTCGTTTAAATACGAATAAGCTTTTGTTATAATTAACATTGTATTTCACATGAAGAGTGTTGTACGTTGTTATATTGTGAAATTTCTCTGCTTTATGATCGTCGTAATAAGGAATAGAAATTTATTCAGTACAACAATGTATGCTCGACTAATAATATGATATTGTTGTCTACGACATTCACATTAAGTCGCAAACCGTATCACGTTCCAAACTTTCTTAGTTAAAACTTTTAATAAGTCGAGAATGTTACCGAGTACGAACATTATAAATTAAAATGGAAACTCGTCGCTTCAAATTCTCTGGAACTACAGAGCAAACAATGAAGTAGAATTGGTATCGCGATCGTATGGTGAGAAGTTCGAATGCTTAACATAATATAATGTATGATTATAAATTTAATGAAACTACGACGCGAATAATAGGCATTTTCGAGCGAGCGTGCTACGTTTTACGCTACACCTCGCTTGTCTGGCGCAATCGTAATTATACGCAAACGTATATTAATAAAATACATTATTTACGAATAGGGGTGAGAAGTTATAGCGTAGGAGCCCCTTTAAATAATTACGGTGAATGCCTAAAATGTTACCAAAGACAGACCGTTTTTTTTTCTCTTTATACACGGTTATTCGAAATTATAATGTTATTTTCCCAAAGTCACTAATGTAATATAAAATATTTTGAATATTTTTTGCATTATACTAAAGCCACATTTCTTTTTGTTTACAAATAATTATAATATTTTAAATATTGTCGTATTGTTTAGTATCTTTAGGCAAATTATTTATATTTTATATTCTAATTCCAAAGCCTACTTAATAAAGATATTTAAGACAGCGCATGCGATTGTATTTTAATAACCGGAAGACATTTCTATCCAACATTCGAACTGCGTAGAAAACCAACGTCTTTCACATCTTAAAGCAAAGAATTATTCTCGGGTATGAATATGAAAATGAAAAATGTAACTTCATACGCCGTAGTGAATATTTCATAATAAGAAATACCGAAACTCTTTGTTATAATCTTTAGTTAAAGTTTACAGAGTTGTTGAGATGTTTAGTTTATTTATTTAATAAGCTAATTAGCTACTGATTGTTCTATTGCAATATGGTTGATATGACAATCGGCACCACGTACATCTTAGCAAAGCGTAGTCTACGAAATTTTCAAAAATGTGTACTTAGGGGGGCTAATTAATATGGAAACACACTTATTTGTACAATAGAAGCTTTTAAGATTTGCTAAATATAATCAATTATATGATGTATTTGAAAAATTTCGTTAAAAACGACCGTAAAAGTTTTAATATTTGTTTTGTGTTTGAGTGTAAAGTGACGTACGTAAGTATATATATAGCAATTATATGCATATGTTTACTAGCTAACTGGTCAACATAGATCAGGCAATGCTTATTTCTAGATTATTATTCTAGATTTCTATTATTATTCTAGTTCTAGATTTTTATTGTTAACATTAGTTATATAACTAGTCTTATATAACATAAATTACAATGCGCTTTGTCTTAAAAATTTTATTTCCTGTGAAATGAAATTTTTCATAAAATATACGACGTAATATACTTAAACGTCGCTATAACTCGCTATAAAGCTACGGGTATATCAGAACCTACATGCAGAGCGTACCACTGTGTCTGCGGTTTTGCGTTAAATTGATATGAATTCCTACGAGACGTGGGACATGATATGATATTATATTGATGCTAATTTTGGAATAACACAATCATTTATCAATGGTAATTACACTGAACTGTGACTTTTGCTTTAGACCGAATATCATCGTTCACAGTAGATATAAATGAAACTTTAAGAAGAAATCGCGATAAAGTAAAATTTACTCCAGATAACAATTTAAAATCTCCGCCTCATGCGTGCAGGTCTCCATGACAAGCACAGTACCTTTACTGGATTAGCCGCTACGACTGATCAGAGTTAACCTGCGCAGAGGTCCAAACAAATAGTGATAAAAACGTCCGTTTAACCAAATAATAATTGTCTTGACCGGCCCCATGTAGAGACGATGATTGTAAAACCCGAAGTCGAAAGTTGGGTTCCCTCCCCGGGCAAACATCCATGTGGTGGGCACATTTGTTTTGCTGTGTGTAATAAAAATATCTAATGTGGTGTTTGCATTTCAGCTGCTCACTTCAGGAGTCCGGGGTTCGAATTCCAGTACATACATTTGACTGTATCAGGTTACGGTGTTTTCGAATCACATTATACGTAACGGTGAATGAAAATGTATGTTTTTTCAGGTATGTGAAGTTTTCTAAATTGCACTGAAACAACATAAGGGCTTAAATTTTTAGTCACGTGCACAGTAGGGACCCTATAATAGGGGTTGATGATTATAAATATGTTTGGTCATTACCCAAGGAATATGCCCTTGGTGATATAAGTGATCCGTGGTACTAAGGGAACAGAAAAAACTTTATCCCGTTTATTATAAACGAGTTGAATCAACTCTCTTCGGATAGACGTTTTAATTGACGGCGTTCTAATCAAAAGTAAAGTCGCCCGTCTCGGAGTACTCCGGACGACTGTTAATACTTTATTTTATTATTTAATTATACATAACGCAATTTAACCAACACAGAGTCTATTGACCTGACAGCACTCCTACACGAACTGAGATGTTGGTCGTTATGATTGTAAAAAATATTTCTTATTGCAAATTAAAGAAGACAATAAGATTATTGACTTAAAAGTATTGTGAATAAATTAAGAAAAAATGCCTTTCCAAATTGCAAATATATAAAGATGACCATTTAATAATATGAACAAAAGGTTGCAAACTTAAAATAATTTATCGTGTAAAATAGTTAGCAAATATTTTTTCTTAAATCACCAACCCGTTCGCTATGAATTGATACTGACAAGGCTTTTATCGTTTTGATTCTTAGAATATTATTATGCTTGCCCCTTACTACAAAATATTTGCTAAGCCTACACACTCTTAAATTACTTCTTTTATATATTCGGGTCCAATTGTGTTAAAGTATGAGGAGCTGGATTTTTCCCAACCTTTGTATGCATAACCAATAGAACCTAAATTAGGGTTAATGTTGTTTTCGCGTCTAAGAAGTTTTTTTACGCTTGGTTCAAGTCATTAACTTAACTCGCAATAATACATTAAATACTAAAAAATCCCACGTCCCGCCCCTAAGTATTAAGCAGAAATTTGTATCAAATACTCAGTTCCATAATACCTTTACGAATACAGACCTGCAGGTTTGTACGGAACCCTCGGTGCGCGAGCCCGACTCGCACTTGGCCGGTTTTTTTACCTAAATGTGACAACTAACCGACCATCCTTTTTGCAAAGTTGACAACTGAAACTTACGCAGCGTGGTAATCTTTGGTTTTTTTTAAGACTAGTTCCGTATTCAACGGTGGAGAAAATAAAGGCTTAATGATGAAGGGTGCCGTGAGGTGGAAAAACTACGTCAATTATCACTCAAAATAAAATTACCACTGTCAAAATAAACGTAATTTTGAAATAAAGCCATCAATCTTGAAGTTGTTCGAAAATATTATTAAAAACGCTCGGGCCTATAACTTCAGGCACGCATCAAGAGCGCTTGTGAATTTAAACGGCGTGTAAAACAGCAAATTCCTTTACACTGTACAAAATACGTAAACTACACTCAGGCCGATAGAAACCCTCGTAACAAGCAGTTACGCGAACAGTCCTGGCCTCCAAATTCGCTTCTAAACTAAAATGTTTTTTTTCTAACCTCTATCTAATACACGACTCTTGAAAATGCGGCATTTCTCAAACAATATTAGCATCTTACAGTATGTCAAACATGGAAAAAACTAAGTTAGGTAACCAAACAGCTGATGGACAAACCAATACATTTTTATATACTCGTACGATGATAATTTAACAAGCACGCAGTGGAAAAATATTATCTTCGGAAAAATATTATATTACGGTTGGAAATCGAATCGATGACTGCCGACTTGGGGTTCGAGGTTTTTAACCATCAACAGATCATCGGTCGCTTAGTGTTACAACGAAAATTAAACAACATAATATTTTCACGAAGTATGTTCAAGAGATAAATGTTAGAAAAATAAAAGAAAAAAATCATAATCGTAACGGTAACATTTCTCCATCTTTATAAAAAAAATGTTATTGTTATAATCAAATGAAAAATATATGATTATTAATTATAATCAAGTCTTTTAAACAGTTTTTGTAAAAACGCATTTCTATAGAAACATTGATACAATTTATGGAACGGGAGTTGGTTGTTTTTTCTTACTAATTAAAGGTGTTTCAAGTAGCACTCGGAGGCTTAATTCCTGCTGTAACGATGTTGAACAAGGGGCGTACCGAGCGAACTGAGTAGAATCTCCGGATGGAAACATACGGGAGTTTATTGTGTTGTACAATGATGCGGTTTCAAATTTATTAAATAAATGCCGCGTACAGCAGAAAACCAACTTAATAATAATTTTAGAGACAGAAATAGCGAGAAAGGGAGAATCGGAAGCATTTATACCTCACTAAAGCAATGCAACTGTGATACCCTGGCTGCACAGAGCCGGCAAAACTTTCGGGGTTCGATGCAAAACGTACCTACTGGAATCTCCTCTTCAATATTTAGCAACAGCGACGACTGATGCATACGCCACCGCTGCCATTGTCGCTTGAGTTTACAGATCGTTTAAAATCTCAGCTACAAACTACGAGCGTTTCAATTGTAGGTATAATTATCGGTATGTTTACACGATCGTCGAACCGGATCGTCTCAATTAAAAGAATTGCCCACGTCTCAGCGGGTGGGGGGAGGATGGGCGGAAATTGGACCCATTTAAAGTTTTTCGATTTACCACTCGCGGATATGTCGGTGGCAAGGGACACACCAGGTCTTGCTGGGAAATTATCTAGGAATATTAACTCGGATCTCAGTTATTCAAGTGGAAAATTAATTTTATTGAATCAAAATTTTTTTCGATTTAACATCGCCAGGTTCAGAGAAACCATAAAATCCACAAAATTAATTTAGTGATTAAACATAATGGCAACATTATTGATGATAGCAACGATATTAGAATGTTTGGCATCGTTGGAACTGAGACTCGAATATAATAAAACGACGCTCAGCTTAAATATTTTATTGAATAGACTTTAATTGCACGGATATAAAGGCAAGACCGATGTCTATAAATAAAGTCGTCTAATACAATTTCGGGACTTTCGGGATTATTCGAAAACTAAACAATTCATAAATGTTATACATCAATAACTGCCTTAACGATACTTTACCCGAATAAAATAAGTATCTACTTCCATTGAAATATTGATTGATATTTAACTTCAAAAAGGTACACGTTTTCTCATATTTAGAGTCTTGGATTCGCAGCCAAAACGTGAGCGCAAGTGCAAGAAGAGCGTGAAATAAATGCAATTATTCATGAAGATGCAGCGCCTGGATTTCAAAAGCTTCCAAGAAACTAAGTGTAATAGACAAATGTGAAAGACGAAATGATCATACGTAAAGAAACTTGCTCTGCGGCAGTTGAGGCAGTTCGTTGATTCGTATTATTAAATACATGTGCCTTGTCATATACTCTACATAATGTTTGTAGAATACTTGACAATTCTATCATCGGTTAGTATTAGTTATTACTCCTACTATTAGAGGTTGATCATAGATGCATCACTACTCTTGAGGACTGAAATACTCGCCTCTAGTATACCCAGACACTTGAAATCGAAACAAATCGTCGTAATAACAACAGGTTCCTAATAGGAATATAGTATATCTCCTTGTATTATTACCATAAAAGGTTTCCCCTAAATGTTCAATAACCTACACAAAATCTCTCAGTCGAGCTGCTTGGTACGAAATTGCTAACAGACCTTTGACAGATGGTCCGCGCGGCGCTACAGCTGTTATAATTTTTTTGCTCTCGTCCGCGTGGAACAATTTAAGGCCATTCCCCGGTATTTATGTCGCATAAAATCGTCGTTATTGTGTGTTTTAAAATGGCTGCCAGAATTTTTGGGGCGTCTTCTCTGTGTAACTTAAAGTCGAACGTCCAATGCGTACGAAGCGATGCAACATCGATGTTCGCGTAATTATTTATTTCCAATTGACAGGTCACGTACTTTGCTCACGTTTTCGTTGTGTTTTGTTTTGTTTTGTTTTCTTCATTACGGGAACCAAGCCGCACCATCAACCGAGTATGTTTCAATAAGTTCGCTTTTCGCGAATGATAATCAAGGATAAATATTTGACTAACCGGTGACATTCATTATCCACTAGCCATAAAGTTAAGTCCTTGTTAAAATTAAACATAATTCGCTACAACGATGAAAGAAAATATTGTAAGTAAGCATCACAAATTCGGCCGTCCAAAATGTCTCTCACTATGAGGGAACACTCATGTCCAATAGGTGAGCAATGGAAGGACAAATGATGATTCGATATTAGGTATCGTTTAGCCCTTTATTATCCATAGGCATAGTATATCCCGCAATGGAAACAGACCTTAGGACTAAAAATGTTAAAAATAGCAACACGGGCCCACACCCGCGTGATGTTCGTTAATTGCTTTCTGAATGGCTTCTGCCTTTGAGAATTTTGCCAATTAGCAAATTTCGGAAACACCGAGCGCGGCAAGGGGCGGCGTAACGAAGACGCCATCAGTCGCTGGTCGCAACTGTCGCTCGTCCCTTGCTGCAGGTCCCGCCACTTTGATTTTGAACGGTTTTGCGATACACAACTATGAATACTTGACGAATTGAATACGTTTATCAGATACATTTTTATTAGCAATTTCGAATTGTTTTTGGAGAACAGAACATTGGTAAACGAAAATGCGTATGGAATGAACGAAATTAATAAAACATCTCTTATGCACGCTTGTACCTAAGATTCTAATTGGTATATATATTTAATCTAATATTTTGTAAGCCTGATTTATAATTGGCGTAATAGGTACCGGATGACAAAATTGGAAGCAAACACGAGCACTTAAAAGGCAATTAAAGAAGCGAGCATTATCCGTGCCGACCATGACAACACCGAATATAATAAGCAAATTAATTCAACCCGGAAAAGATTATGAAATAAAGGTCCGCATAATGAAAAAGAAATACATAAGACTAGTGTCGTATTTCTATGGGATAAAGTGTAAGCTATTTGTTGAGTGATGCATTCAATTTAAAGAGCAGTAATGAAACATCAAATCGCTGCATTGTACAGGTACGTAATATTCCTGTTTTGCTCTCCTAAAGACGAAGTTTGAGACCACAGTTCGAAGTAGACTTAATATTATTAAGCTTCGCTTTACGTTAAATCAGTAAGTTTGCTTTACTTAAGCCTAGCAATTTTCAAGTACAGCCTATAGTGGTTTGTCTATTATCAGAAAAGTACCTACATCCGGGAAATCTGATGAATTCCGTAATTACTCGCTTTAGGCGTATTGTGTATGAAAAGGCCTTAATTTCGTCGACAATTATCGTGAAGACGCACGAAAAATGTAGAGAGCAATATTGCTATGTTTTTTTTCGTTTTATTTAAAAAAAAAACGTAATTCGTTTTATATGTTGTATGAAAATATGAACGGCCGATAGTTTTCTATCGGTTGTTACGAAAGAGCTATACTATTATTTTGCAGTTAATTTGACTTTAGAGTAGATTTATTAGCAGTAAAATAATTTTGTGTTATCGACTAAGACAGTTTTAGAAAGTTTTAAGAGTTATGAAGAGGATCTATTTCTTTAGTATTGCAAAAATGAGTTTCATATTACCAAGAATTAATTTATAATAAATATTTTTAAAACGCTACTCTGCTTATCCTTGGACCATGTTCTTAACCTATTAAACTGTAATCTAATTATCTAAGCAATATTGTATGTTCGAATAAATGCTTATCTCCACAGTGAAATTTGAAAGTAGCAGATATTTTTAAGAGCTTTTCATTCATTTTAGGGTTCCGTATCTTGAAAGGAAAAAACGGAACCCTTATAGGATCACTTTGTTGTCCGTCCGTCCGACCGTCCGTCTATTAAGACCCATTTTCTCAGGAACGCATCTAGGTATTAAATTGAAAGTCATATCAAATACTCAGGTCTATAATACCTTTACGAATATATACCTACGGGTTTGTACGGAACCCTCGCTGCGCGAGTCCGACACGCACTTAGAAGTTTTTTTATGTTTATAGTAAGTGGTAATAAGTTCTAGTGAAATATATTATGTTTACCAAATGAATATTATTTCAATCATTTTCCTCGACCCTATTAGTTACTTGATTCCCTATAACCCTTCAAAAAGATATTCAAAAGATTGCCATATTCTCGTATCTCTGTATGCGGAATGAAATGTATATGTAGGTATGTCTCGAATATTCAAGAGCTCTGTTGCTAGTTCAAAAATATGTTTCCCTGCGGAATACATAGTTCCGATGATAAAAGTCGGGATAAATTGCTCAACATGCTCTCCTTTCAATCAAACTAGAGTTTCTGTATTATTCGTTTGCAAGATATGCGGTAGTATTCCATGTTTGCGATCTGTCAGAGCCTTGTGTACGCTAGCAATATACGAGTACATACGTTCTATAAAATATAATATAAAACACATACTTTTATAGTCAAAATTTAAATCAATTTCATCTGAAGTCGGGTTGCGACGTTATTATTTTCAACGTTGAAAACCCGTCAAATTGCGATACTCTACACTTTACGATTACGACACGACGTTCACTGGACATTAAAACAAGTGAAACGATTATTTTCGTTTATCGCTCAATCAAAAGTTTATTAGACACGATTAATCGTTCAACGTACATAAAGTTACAATAATTTTCAGTTTTTTATTCCGTTCCGCATTAAAAAGTTTATTAGAAAAAAAAAATTAGTTGTTTATCGTTTTTATTGCATGAAGTTCAGTTTTATATCTTTTCCGCTTTATTACAAAGGGCGCCAACAGTCAAATGTCAAAATTAGTATGGTATGATTATTTTTCATTCAGAAGAAGTATAACAATTTTTTTTATAAGAGGAAGGTAGAATTAAGGCTCGTATTGAGTCTATAAATGTAATCGACAAACAAAGGGGACAATCAGTCCCCTTCTTATTACGAGGAATACAAAACGTAACTGGCGCGATCGTGGCGACCCCGCCGACACGACGTCCGTTCCCGTCAAAGCGCACCCATTATCCATGATTAAATTTCGCTCACTATCCGCGCTGATGCCTTGCAATTTTCACCTGAAAAGCCTTAATTTTCCATAAGTAACGCGTGAAGGACTCCTCAAAGGCCTCAGCAATTTCGAACTTAATTCACCGGAAGCTTTTTTAGCGCGAACCGTGGAAGGCGAGCGATATTCGACTCTGAAAGCGTTTCAATATGGCGGCAGTACGTTTGGTTTAAGACTGACTCTTTAAAATAATTTTCTTGTTCTTTTTCTTGAGGTAGACTATCTTAAGTTTTAGCCACTTTACATAACTTTAACTACTTATAGTGTTTAAAATGAATCAAACCTAAGTTTTTAACCCCTTACCTTTATTGGGAGGTAAATGAATATTAAATGATTTGTTATCTGTTTTATTCGAAGCAGTTTCAGCATGTCTTAGAAATATCCACCTCGTTGTGTATTAAAAGCCTATGAATATAAATAAGGTACTGAGCTCTTAAACTGTATTAGTACCGATATGAAAGAAATTGGAATATTCATGCCCTTAAATTACGTAGTAATGTGAATTGATTGAAGTCTTGTAAAAAGAATAATAAATATATACTCGTAGATGGAAAAATTTTCAGAAAACTGTTAGCAAAACCGCAGACAAACAACACTGAAGAAGAACACTATTAGCAAATATATGAAATAAATTGCGTATGCGAGTACTAGAAGTAGTCCAGAATGATTTAATGATCGGTACAAACAAACGAGTTAACATACGACAGCTAATTCGACTTAATGACAGACAGACAGACTGACATGTCAACGCACACGCCAATCTACTAAGATTAGAAACTTGAAGTTTTGCACCATGCTTCCTTCTATAGTGTAAGTGAGCACTAAGAAAGGATTTTTGAACATTCCATCCCTAAGGGGGTAGAATAGGGGTAAGAGCCATTGTATGAAAATACTGCGCTTGAAGATATTTGAAATTTTAGAATAACGCTCTTGGATAAATAAGAAGTTAATGCATTTATTTGTTTCTAAAGATTCGATATCTGCGCAGACAAATGCTAATATGAAATAAATGGTACAACAGTTAATCATATTAATTTATATAAAGAAAACAGACCATCCACAGTCGCGAGCATACAGTTAATACACGATTTCGTACAAATATTACGAGTGAAGCCGACGGACGTGCACAATGTCTTTGTGATGCAAATCCTTCACTTCAGCCGAAGCGATGGAGGCGCTTATAGTGCTT
Source organism: Passova gellias (assembly GCA_018249975.1). Classification (NCBI taxonomy): domain Eukaryota; kingdom Metazoa; phylum Arthropoda; class Insecta; order Lepidoptera; family Hesperiidae; genus Passova; species Passova gellias. Next base: position 18,439 of record DWUN01000496.1, read on the forward strand.
CGGAATATTTAGCAGATGTTTAGCTGCTTGTTGTGACCGCTTCAGCGCTGTCCAGTGACTATTAAACAAATGAAAACAGCATTTGGAATATAAGACACGGATTTTAATTCTAACATGTGATTTTTTATCTTTTTAATAAAAATCTATTGAGTATATTAAAAAACATTATTATTATGCCATCACGCCGTGTCCGTAACGGGGGTAGACAGGGATTACCCAGTACCAAATATCTCTATCCTTACAGCAGTGATGTTCTTCTTACACATTCATCACAGGGGACACACTTCGGTTTGGGCGACTTCTGACTCGTCCGTCAGTCAGTATCATTTTTTTTTTTTTCGATAGCCTACGTCGTGTCCCACTGCTGGGCAAAGGCCTCCCCTCTGTTGCGCCATGTATTGCGATCGGTCGCTATTGTAGGCCAGTTCTCTAAAAAATTGTCTAATTAATCTCGCCAGTATCATTAATAAGATATGAGATTCTTGGTTTCCTTTGGCATGTATATAGTTATATATTACCATGTATTTGTTGAATAGTTTTACTAGTCAGCGACATTACAGTGACTGTAAGAATCGTAGCCTTCTTTCATCCTTCCTTATTCATAAGCAGAACACTCGAAAGTTAGCGAAGGGTCAACTGGAGCGTAAGTAACTTATATCACGTTAAAGTGTCATTGAAACAACAAAGCGTATCAAACAACAGACATACTCTGTTGTTTGACAATCGAAAAACATTTCGTTGTACATTCAACTGGGATTATGTTAATGCTTCGGTGTTCCGTGTTTATAATATATTCCTAGTATGTTTGCTCTATTTTATTATTTCGATTTTAGTAGAATATACTTAAAGGTTTTGTCCATTTTCATGCTTTTTTCCATCCGGGATTCCCTAACTATTTGGTATATACATTTTCTGGCAATGTTTAACTAATCCTAAGTATACCGGTTACAAATGTAAAGTAAAAAATTTTTAATATTACAAAATTTGAATGAATTACATTGGACAAAATTAATTATGTGCACTAATAACAATTTGTAATCAATTTTATGGAGCCGCGGCAATTATCGAGATATATCAATCAAATTAGTAGATGGTTTTTAAAACTAATAGTTCCCTAGATATTTGTATATCAAAATAAATTTATTAACAAAAACCTGCACTTATATTTAGACTTGACGTTATTGTTTCACTGCTCGCTAGTGTTGTTCAGTGAAAAATTTTATGTAAGTCATTATGTGTCACCAAAGAACTTTATGTTGTATTCAGAGCGTCATAATTCTTCAAAACCTCTTTTGCGTAAACCGTTCCTTTCTTCTCCATAAAAGAAAGGATAAAATCTTTTGCAACATCATTTTCACCGTATGCTTCATCAGCGTTTGCGCCGTCGTCATTTACGACTTCACCAGAATCCTCACCATCAACATCTTTCTGGTAATATTCCAGTTCGTCATTGGGTTCGAAGCATTGTACATTACCTGTGTATCGAGGTACCACGTTCATTTATTTACAGCTGTGACAAGATTAGATGAAAAATGTTGTCATTCCAATGAGTACCTTGCAGCAATGAAACGTCAAGCTCGCAAACTTACTATCATCAGCATCTGTTCCGTTGCGTTCGATGTTGTTGGTATGGCAGCTGTCGATGTTTCGCCGACGGCGATTGTTATGTTGACGATGGCGTATTCCGCTCGAGATTTAGAAATAGCGCTTATATCTTTATTGATAAATGGTTTCAATTTGCGACTGGCAAGTTTAGAAAATGTGAGATTCAGCTACGGAGCCAGGGTATATCGGCATGTGCTGGCTTCTGCGTCCTACTTAAAAGAAGAATACGATATCAGGGTAAATTTATTCTGTTCTACACTTAGAGGTATTACGAAAATGAGTAATTTAGATAGAGCTTTTAAAATATTTTTCATTGTAATTTATTATGATGTTATTCACTGACCAAAAACAAATATTTGTTTCAGATTCTACTTATGCTTGCTGTGACCTTATTTACAACGATTACGTATGCGGTTATAATATTCTTGGTGCAGGACACGGTAAGAATTGTATTAACTATAGTTTCAATTGAAATATATGCTATTTATTTTTAATAATTCTCTGTTAAAAAGCATAATTTGATATCAAGGCATACGTTATTTTCAGAACTGGAATGTAGTTCTTTATCTGTCATGGCGTGAGCTAAGGTCTATATATTCGTTCTGGCTTCTATGCTCCGCTGCAGTAAAGACGGAGAAAATTTGCAAACGTCTAGTTTTGCATCTGGCTCAACGATTAGCTTTTGATTATAAATCATCAGGTAATTGTGGTATAAACATAAAGTAAACATGAGATTAAATTATATTTAGGCGTTAACTTAGCAAAAGGTTTTCGATCTTGGGGTACGCTGTTTAGTTCCCCCACTACCGTTTTACATTGCTGTTTTTCTTGTACATCCACACAAAAGTATATCTATTGTGCGTTTAAAGCTATTATCAAATGAATCGGAAAATGAATACATATAAGGAAAACGGTCATGAATTATGAATTTCAGCATGAAGTTGATCTACTTAAATGTGCTAAATTAATTCATTTGTTTTGATCGTAGTTAATTTGTTGTATGCGCCAAAATGTAGGCCAGGTTAGCTTTTGTCATAACAAATGTTCTAAATTTCATTCAATTAATAAATTGCCGATATAAACCGTACAAACTATGAATTTCATTCGATATTCATAACTCAGTTACTATCCATGTTTTTAAAATTGACGAGGCTATTTCCAAAAATAGTTATCGAAATTTCGTTTTTCGATATAAACGCCTGCAAAATATTCGCAATATTTTTCGTGAACGTCATTTAATTATGCACGAGCCGCCCAACTCGCTGCTTAATTGCGTGTGCAATTCATTAATAACGATCGAACTATTATTGGCTCGTCATGTCCTGCACCGCTTCCCGGTTACGCGAAGAAAACTACAACCGAGTTCCTAAGGTGCCCTAGATTAATAATATACTCCCAGTTTGAAACGCTTTAGCCCCGTCGAGGTTGTAGATTGCAAACGAGCTATAAAACTAAGCGACACTTGAACGGGTGGCAAAGTTTCACGGCCGTTTTCGTACTTCGGACAGCTCGTTAAGCAGTCGTTAAACCTCGTCAAACACCTGAGAGACGGTACATATCCAAAAGACGGGTTGACCGCTAACCGTATCCCCATCAATGGTGAAATACGCACCAGGCCTCCCGTAATTTTAGGAAAAAGCCAACTCAAGCACTCCAACAGCGAGACGTAAAAAAGTCACTCCCAGTGCTTACAAAGATATGCAGAAATGGATGAGTGAAATGGGAAAGTATGCAATCTCAACGCACACATCACACATCTCAACCAAACCGCTATAAAATATATTTGTACTGTTTATTAATGTGATTCTGGTGAGTTCTCATATTTAAGCTGATGAATGAGACCTACACGAGAATTTTACTTTTGCAATAGTACCAAATATAATAAGCGTTATTTACAATGGTAACTTTACATCGTTAGAAACGACCGTGGAGCAGCAAATCACCCACCGTTGGTACGTCAGCGCGAAGAGCCACCGGCCCCGGTACGTCAACGGTACAACCTTCCCCATCGACCTGACGATGCCACTGAAGATTCTAGATCTGAGCTGCAACTACCTCCTTACAATTCTCCAGGTACTACTTTAGTCTGAATCCTTATCTGTCCCTTTATCATTTTTGATCAAATTCAAACTAATCTTTGTTGTGGACCATATACCTTTTATATAAAAACTAGCTGACCCGGCAAACGTTGTTCTGCCATATAAACTATAACAGTATTTCTCCACTATTTAATGGATGTTA